>APFE030116326.1:200728-253524 GCA_000404065.3 Pinus taeda | reverse complement strand
ATAATAAATAATAATCATAATAATATGAAAATAATAATAAATAATAAGTAAATTAACTAATGCTTAGTTAGTTAATTATGAAAAAACATGTCTTAGAGACATGCTTGTTCGTGAAAGGGTACTTACCTAACTATATATATAGGACCCTCATTCTCATTTGTACTCATCCTATATTCATTTTTTTATACAATATACAATTTGCAATCACTGTCCTACAATGGATGTCTTTGTATACGAAGTATTTTAATATTTCCACTGCGTATACGACTTACTTTTGGTTGTTACACTTACTTTCTCTACTTTATCATTCTTTTAGCTGCATGAACCTCCAACGCAATGTTTTTCGGGGCAGATCCAAGAATGAGGATGAACGAGTACCAATCCCCATGACCAATGACCACCTAACGGAAGAATGGATGTGAGATAGAGGGAATGATGGAAAGTTGTTAAGTATGGAATATCACGAGCACACTACTTCAATCAGAGCCTTTGCAGTAGTGTCCTTCCTATAACCTTAAGGCCTTAGAGGAGGTCTCATTGGACTAGGATCAAAGACTAACCACCCAAGTGAAGTGAGGGAACAAGAATATGGTCAAGATCGGCCAATTATCTGTATGACCCTTGATTCATATTAATATGCCCCAAATAATAAGCCAAAGCACATGATATGCAAAATGGTAAAAGTACCTGCTGATGGATGACCCACCTTCCTTCAAGGATGAATGCCTGATGGGAGCAAAAGATCTGACATGAGCATATGTATGTGGGGGTCCATGACATCATGTCAAGTGCTGATCAATAGGGCTGCTGGCTGGTTGGCTGTCCAAGGAGGTAAAATTCTGCTATGGGTTACCCACTTTTTGGTGGGTAACAGGTCCAATGATTGTTAAAGTAATCATGAGAGGACTCTCCTCTCTGGGTGGGAAGTTGTAGATATGTTTCAAGATTTAACATTGACTCTTTGTTATTCCTATATGCTGAAGCCTTCTCCGTAGTTCATTATAACAATAAAGGAGTAAATTATATTTGTTTATTTCTGGTTGATAAGGGACATAATTGCGTTTCTACACATTTGTGTGTGGAAAGTAATAGTATATGTCTCTGTGATCAGAGGCAAGTAAGCCATAATGGCCTATGGATGCTATTCTGTTATAATTCTTTTGTGTCAGTTCTTGCAAAAAAATTACGAAGGCATAATTCAATTCATTGAACAGCCCCTTTTTAGACATCTTGGCCAGTATAATTGCAAAATAAGTTCTCTATTATTTTGATAGCATGTTTAAAGCTCATGTGACCTTTTTCTCTTATGTTGAATTGTTTAGATGGTTTTAAATGTTTGATTTTTGACAGTGATATTGCAATTTGCCAAGATCACTCTCTCTGAACATTTTGGGGACTGATTACTTTGTGCAATAAAGTTGACTTAATTACAACATTATAGCATTTGAACTGCTTTTTTTCGACAAGTCATTATATTTTGATGTATGTGACTGTTGGCAGGTTGTTCCATTGCTAATGAAAGCAATAGGATGGCAAGGCGGGAGCGTACTGGCACTTGAGACACTTAAACGTGTAGTTGTTGCTGGCAATCGAGCTAGAGATGCCCTTGTGGCTCAAGGACTAAAGTGAGTATGTTATGTGCATTTTCAGTAACTAGGATATTTTTGTTAAAGTCCATTTGTCATGGTTTAGATTTAGAGCACCATTATAGATGCACCTGCTTCAGGAAATGATTTTTTTGTTCAAAAGTGAACTTTGAAAATCACTTTTGTCTAATCTGGGTGATATTGAGATCATTCTATAGCTTCTATATATTTTTTAAGGTTTTTGTTAAGTTTTAAGTTTTGTTTGAATAGGCTTTGATAGATGTTTATTGGGTGTACTGTTAAGACACTTCTTGATGTGAAGGTCACTGGTTCAAAACCTGTGAGTAGTCCCACTAGCCTAATCCCCCCAAAAAAAGTTTTATTTGAATAGAGTACCATATTCTGTCAGAAGGTAGTCCTGAACCTTGCAATCTCCAAATTCATTTTTGGCATGTGTTTCCTCTGAATTGGATAAGCATGTTGTCTTTCAGACAGTCATGAAGTAAGATTGAATTTGTATCTTGACTATCTCTTCCTTTGTGTTTGCTGGATTCTTTATCATAAATTGAGATTGGTCTTCATTTTCTCTGCTGTTGCTCCTTTCTGTTAAGCATGTGCATATTGTTAGCAAGATGTAATTTTGATTTGGATTTTAGATTCTTTTAGGTTAATCTCTATTACTTTTTGGAGCTCATAAATACAGCAAATGACCTTATTTTAACTAACAAAAGTTTTGGAGTTAAGTGTCAGTCTTGTGAGGACTAATATATCTATTGGTGACATAAGATGAGGAAGTGCTGACTTAAAGGTATACATTGGAAAAATTGACTTTCATCTAGGAAAGAAAGGTCAAAAAAATTTGAATTGTTGGCAAACTAGGGAATTGCAGAAGTGAATAACAATGAATCTCAAACAGAGGTGGTGTCGATAGACACCATATAGCAGTAAATCCCAAGTGAGCATAGCTCATCATATAAGGGTAACACCGTATACTACTGTGATTATTTGTTCCATAGGATTATCTATGTATAACCCAAATCATAACTAATCCCATGAAATAAGGAAGATATTGTCAACTTTAATCAGCTAAGGTGTGTTGAGATCTCTTGATTTTCTGCCTTGACATGCATACCAGTGGACTATGTCAGGACCATCTTTGGTTAGCCTGATCATCCAATTGATTGCATAGTCAGCCTTCCATTGTCGATTGCTTGTCGCTAGAAGACAGCGATGTGAATTATGATATTATCTTTGTACATGTATACATCCCCATAAGAATAGCTTTCCTCCAGCAGAGGCTATCTCAACCTCCTTCCTTCTCAGCTATCACAACCTCTACAACCTTCTTTTGAAGTTATCTCAGCCTTGTCTTGAACCTCTCTCAGCCTGCTCTTGAAGCTCTCTCAACCTCCTCTTCTCTTCTTCTCCTTCTCTAACTCTACACTTGAAGAATGAATGCTCTCCTTTACCTTTTCTCCCCTTTTAGCCTTCTCTAATGAAGTGAAGCCCTAACCCTATAATCAAGGGCTAAGATTAGTTCTCAGCTCTCCTTGGTCAAGGGTGTGCTAGTTTAAAGAGCTCGGACAAGTGTTCTAATCTCAGACGGTGTCTATGAGACTAAGGAACACTATGGTTTGATTTTCTCCAATACCCAGAAAAAGTTCCGAAGGAAAATTGACTTAATCAGAACTAATATGCTAGTTTATAATTTTCCTAAGTCTAACTTAGGGAAATGGCTTAATTAATCAGGATTAATTGAGGTCAATCGATTTTCCTCTAGTGACTTCTAGAAAAGTCATGTGATGGGGTCAAGATGATCTTAGCCATCAATTGTGATTAGAATATGGTCGTTGATTGCTCAACGAGAGATTAGAAGAGGGAACCAATGGGGCTTTTGGAAAACACATTGAGAAACATATTTGCAGTGATAACAAGAGCGCTGTGATAGTGTGAGGGAACTAACAAATCAAGATCAACAGAGTTTGGAGATAGGATTGTTAGGGGAAATTCTTCACAACGATTTCCTAAGTTTATAGGATATCGATCTTTTTGCAAAGAGGTCAAGTTGATTTTCTTGGCTGTGTGAGTTTGGTAGAGAGGGTCGAGTGCCAGGGTCACACGTGTAACTGATTCAGTGAGCCAAAGGGAGGCCAAATTGGATCAGAGGGGCCAAATTGCTTCTAGGAGCCTAAATTGACTTGCATAAGTGACTGGAATAATTTTCTAAAGGTTTGCTAAATTATGACAAATAGTTGTAATTTCTCCATCACAAATTTTCTGAAGAATAATAAAACTACTTATCTGTAGAACTAGTTTTCCCCACACTCGGGTTTTTCCAGAGACATTTGTCCAAAAATATTGGTGTTCATTATTTGTGTATGTGTGCAATAAATTCTTTGTTCCTATAGTTTATTTATTTTCTTTGAAGTTGCAGTAGCATTTTATTTAGTATTTTTCGAAAAGAAATTGCAGAAGACAAATAATAAATTGATAGGAGGATAAAAACCAGTTAACTAGAAGAGAATTGAAAATTTCACATGGTATCATAGCAAATCTGAGGGCAAAAGAAGGCTTTGCGCAAACACATGAAGAGAAAGTTCGAGGATTTTGAACACAATTTATATTCTTTAGTTTATTTGAGTTTTGCTTATTTTTTGACTGTAAGAAAATGGCCTTAGCAGGTTTGAGAAATCAAGACAGATTGGATGGAGCCTCAAATTTTGGTGTCTGGAAGCCAAAATTTCTCTATTGTTGGAATTGACTGGTTTCAAGGATTATGCGACCAATGTGATATCCATTCCTACAGATTCACAACAACTTTCACCATATAAGAAGGAAGATGCCAAAACACATAGGATAATCCTTGATGGAGTTCAAGGACCATATAGTTTTGCATATTGTTGTGTTGGATATGACAAAGAAGATGTGGGACACTATTTTGAAACTATTCTAGGACGCGAGCACTAATAGGAAGCTATTTTTTAGAGAGAAGCTGAGGAATATGAAGATGCAGAAGGGTGGCAATGTTATCAATTACCTCACCAAACTTAGATTGGTAAAGAACGTGTTAGCTGTAGTGGGAGACAAACTAGATGATGACGAGATGGTGCGTATAGTCTTAAACGATTTTATGAAGTAGTGGGTTGTATTCGTTCAAGTTATTAATGGATGAGACCAGTTGTTAGGTTGGGATCGATTATGGAGCGGTTTCAGCTAGGAGGAGCTGAGGCTCAGTCTTGTTAGTGGCAGCATTTGTAGAACTCAAAAGGGTGAGGAGCAACAAGAGAACGTGGCCCTAGATGGGAAAGGAAAAGCGAAGATGGGGTCCAGTAAGGGACTAAACCAAAAAGGGGAGAAGAAGAGGGTTATCCTATCTAAGTTTAGAATTTGATATTTAGAGTTCAAAGTTCTTGCTCAAAATTTTGATAACTCTAGATGCTCTCTCTATGATAATATGTTCCTATATATATGTGCTTGGTTGTACTTGTTGATGAAGATTTGCAAGTACATAGTCTTCAAGATGTTGAAGATGCTTACCTCCTCATACTTAGTGATAACTTGATGATGATGTTGAACATGATGGAAAGAGGGAGCTGTAAGAAGCCTGATAGCATCGAAGTATACATTGCTAATTAATAGATGACCTTGTTGCCATGTGAAAATAAGAACGATTGATGTTTCGGAAGGTTGAAGTTCTCCAATGATATGATGATAAAACTTGTGTGGCTGAGTTGTTGATGGATTTGTCCCCTAGTAAAAGTGAAGATTGGATAAAGAAAGTGTATAACTCCCCAGTTAAAAGGGAGGGCATATTGTGATAGCTATAGTAAAGACCTTGAAGAAAAGTAAGATTAGAGAAAGGCTAAAGCACTACAGATTGTTATTCTTGATTGATGAAAAATAAGGATTGGATGTCCTGAAAAGTGTTGAGGCTAGATTTGGTGTTGGTGGAGAAGACGAAGAAGGAAGATTTCGTTGAAATGTGTTTGGATATTGTGATGACCGAAGCAGCATCCGAATAGTTGAAGACCCCGAAGATTGTGCTTGCATGCAAGAACATATATGTTGGAAATTTGAATACTGGTTGGGGTCGTGAAGCTATAGTATGTGCCAACAAATGAACAAGTAGCTGATGTGTTGATGAAATATCTTTGCAACAAGAAGTTAGTTTATTTAAGGAGCATGCTCAGATTGGTGGATATTTCTGATTTGGTCAAGAGGGAGAGGTGAGTACCATAAAAATACTTGTATGATGGTACTTGGGAGGACATCATGGCCTGGTTAATATCGAGATCTCAATTGATGTCTAGATCCCAGAAGGAGGGTATCGTGTGGAGCTTTGGTTTAGTGGTGATACCTGAATCCCTGTAAGGGTTGGTGTCAAGGTGTGGGGGCCTAGATGGTATCTATATCTTATTGGATGGATACCAGGGTTGTAGCCTGATGGTACCTATCGAGGCATTTGCCTAGATGACACGTTAGTCCCTGTTGGTTGGAGACCTTGGCAGTTAAGGTATCCCAAGCATTGCGTATGCTATTATTCTCTTAAGAACTTTTCAAATTGAGGTCAACCTTGTGCCGATTGAACAATTATGAATACCTCCCTATTTAAGCAGGAGTGTTGAGAAATGTAATTAGTATCAATCTTCATAATTGTATTTGAGTCATGATGTAATGTATTTGTCAAAAAGAAAGGAAAGGAAAATTATTATAAAAGAGAATTTATTTTTATAAGCACGGGTTTCATGCTCTATGTATTTTGTTTATAGGTCAAGCCTGCATTGTAGGCTTCTAGGGTTGAGTCATAAGGCATTGACAATTTCATTTTGTTATAAACCCTTCTTGGGCTTATTATGTCTAAAGAAAGAAAAAATATTCTATGTAATTTAGTTATATATTACTCCTCCACCAAGTTGGCTTCAAGAGATTCCAAGTCGGCCTTAACATCTAGCAAGTTGGCCTATTGAAGATGATTTGACCAAAAATACCTTATATAAGCATAAATTTCGACCTAGTGTGTCATCCATCTCCAAGGATGAATTCAATCTGTAATTTTAAGGGAAGAAGTGCGAGACACAAGGAATGAGGGACATTGAAGAAGGAGACCATTAACTCATCTTATTTCTACCCACACGTGCAAAAAGAACCGAAGAAAATGTGCGAAGTTGTAGGGATAAAAGTGCAGGCCAAAAATTTCAGAAATTGTAGAGGAGACTCCATTTGACTTGGATATTGAAGTTGAATTTATATTGACTTTGGAAATCTTGACTAGTCTTCTTGAATGCCTGACTTGGTGGATGGAGGAAAGTCTTTATCGTGGTCAAAAAGGTCTAGGTTGTCTCATTTGATTTGATTCTAAAGAAGAGAAGAAGAATTTATGGGTTTTCCCCAAGAAGAAGAATTTCTGGGTTTTGCCCTGGGTGATTGCCTACATCTTGTGTTCCTTGTTGTATTTGTGATCTTCATTATTTGGCATTTATCTTGATGATAAGAATACAATAATTGGGAAAAAGAACTAATAAGAAACATCACAAGAAAGTGTCAAAGAAAAGAGAAATCAAATTAATCGAAACCCTAACTATGCTGTCCTATGGGTTTCTCAACACAAAGAAATAAAATGTCTTGAAAGTACATATCTTTAATGAGGATGGTAGGAGTCTATTAACTCCCTCTTGATCCTGTATCCTTTTTAGCCATGAGGCATCACTGTGTATCAACCATATGTCAATGTCATTTGCAAAAGAAGAAATGCTTCCTCTTGAACACCATCTGCATGCTTAATCTCCTTTATCGACAGTGAAGGCCAATTATTAATTATCAAGATGACCATTAGATCTACATTACACCATCTCCTATAAGGAGCTAGACCCATCTAGGGTTACTCTGAATCTAGCATAGGAATCATATCATATCATACTAGGGCTCTAATGCTATAGAACCCAGGCCTTTTTCCATATCCAAGGCGACTCATAGGGTTTCTCTCAAACCCTAACCTTTATTTGTAAGAACAAAGGGCTCTAAAGGGTTTCCTTCAAACCCTAGCATTCTTTTAGGTCTCCAACATCTTCACCTTTTTCACTCTGCTTGACCAAGAAATCCATCATAGGTGTCTACATGAGGTGATCTCAATGACTTTTATTCAGCCCAACTCTAATACCATGTTAATTTAAAGGCTAGATTGTTCTATGCTGTAGATAGTTGCATTTCTATGTTGTAGGAGACATTGGGTAGGAGGTTGTTTCGGCAAAAAATGAAACTGAAACATGTTTGGTACAATGTTGAAACACACTTAAGGTCATACTGACATGTTTCACGAGGCTGAAATGTGGCCCAGTACGTCTTGAAATGCGTTCCAAGGTCATACACCCATGTTTCAATGAAAAGTAACTTTTTCCATTTATTTTATTTTATTATTATTTTGTATTATTTATTATTTTTAGTTTTTTTTTTTTTGGCAATTAAAATAATTTTTGGATGTTTCTAGATGGCTCTCGCAAGTTATAAAAACACTCTCGCCTCATTCTCTCATCACACGAATTGAGTAAGTTGTTTCACTTGGAGGGGCGATTTTAGCAAAGAGAAAAGAGGAAGAGAGCAGTGTTTTCAGCTAGGGCGTTTTCAACATTTAGCAAAGGATATTTCAACAACAAGAAAAAGAGATTTCACAAGCAAATTCGGAGTTGGGAGTTTCTAGCTATGGCATTCTTGGTTTTTGGCTTAGCTACAACCATCTTTCTCTTTTGCTTTGAGGCATTTTTGGGTACCTTTAGCTACAAACAATTAATTTGGGTAAGAAGCATCCATTTTCTTAGTTTTTTCCCACTTTCTTCTATTTTTTGAGGGTTTATGCTTCCAAAAAATGTGAAAAACGTTTTTTCTTTACAAATTTGTTTTTTTTAATTGCTTTTGAAGTAATGGCTTCCAAACTAGGTGCAAGTTCAACCCCAAGTCCAACCCTAGGGTTGACTATTATCCTCTTTGGAGGCATGTTCAGAAGCTTCAAAGATGTTTAGGTGGTGGCTCATGGGAATGGCAATGTAATCTTTGCAGTAATTTGTACAAGGGTTCCTACCCAAGAGTGAAGGCACATCTTTTGCATGCAGGAAGACAGGGGACTGCAGGTTGCACAAGAACAATAGACCCAATAGTGATGAGGGCATATGAAAGAGAGCAAGATGAGGTTGATGAACTTAAAAGAAGGCATGAAGAGCTTACTAATGCTACTTCTCAACCTCCACCAGACATTGAGCCAAGGGTTGTGGTTGAAAGAAGGAAGAGGAGAGCCACTCAACAACCAGAACAACTGCCATCAGAAACTACATGAGGGACACCTACTTTAGTTCAAGATAACAAAGTTGCTAAATTGGTGAATGTGCAAGTGAGAGAAGTTGATTCTAGAGTGGCTAGGTGCATCTATGGATGTGGTATCCCATCCAATGTTGTTCGCTCTCCTTACTAGCAAGATATGATAAGGGAAGTTAACAAAGCTCCGACAGGGTACAAGGGGCCCAACTATGAGAAAGAAGTCAACATCTTAAAACTTAGAAGGAGCTTGAGGAGGATATCTTATTACCAATTTGTTCTTCCTGGAGTAGCTCTGGGGTTGGCATAGTCTCAGAGGCCATTGATAAATATCATTGCCACTTCACCTAAAGGAGCAATGTTTTTAAAGACAGAAGTCTGCTAAGGAGAGGTAAAAGATGCACAGTTCATTGTTGATGTTGTAATAAAATCTATTGAACAAATAGAACCTAACAGGGTGGTGCAAGTTATCACAGATAATGTAGCGGTTTGCAAAGCTACAGGTTTAATTATTGAGGGGAGGTATGATCACATCTTTTGGACACCCTGCATTGTCTATAATCTGAATTTGATCTTATAGTAGATCAACAATAAAGTTCCATGGATAAAAGAAATCACAGGGCAAGTAAGGGAAATCGTTAAATTCATCACCAACCACCACCAATCTCAAGCAATATTTTGAGAGTACTCCAAATTGGAGTTTTTAAAAGTTGCTGAGACCAAATATGCCTCAAACTTCCTAATGTTGCAACACCTTGTTGAGGTTAAGCAACCATTAGTTTTTATGGTGGTGAGTCAAATCTGGGTTGAGTGGAGATAGGCAATTTAAGAGCAGGGATATATGGTGCGTTGATTGTGCCTTGATGAGGAGTAGTGGAGCAAGATAGATTTCTTGCTAAAGTTCACAACCCCTGCAGTTGAGATTCTTTGGAATGTTGACACAGATCAACCTTTCTTAGGAGAGGTATATGATGGCATGGATACCATGGTTAAGAAAACTATGGGAATTATTTCACAGGAGTCTCCACAACTTTTATTTGTTTATGATCATTTTGCTGATTTACTCAAGAAAATCATTGTTGATAGGTGGAACAATTTCAACAGTCCATTGCACACTTTAGCACATGCCTTGAACCCCAAATTTTATGATGAGGAGCTTATTTCTCAAAGCAATGGGAAGATGAAGGAACCCCATAAGGATAGAGAGGTGGCTAATGGGGTCAAAAAGGCCCTTATGATAATGTTTCCAACTCATCTACATAGGGAGGTAAAGGAAGAATTTGCCAATTTTGCTGTAGGATTAGATGATTATTTGGATATATCAGCTTTGGAGGAGAGAAGCACCATGAATCCAGTTAGGTGGTCGATTTGTCATGGGAAAATGGTGTACATTTGCAAAACCTTGCCATTCGTGTTCTTTCACAAGTGGCAAGCTCTTCATCAACAAAAAGGAATTGGAGCACCTATGGTTTTATTCATTCTATAAAGCACAATAGGTTGGGCTCACAGAAGGTAGAGGATCTTGTTTATGTGCCCTCCAACCTTCGCCTTGCATCACCTAGGGGTCTAGAATATAACTGTGGTCCTTCTAAAGAATGGGATGTGGATCCAGAAAGTCTTGATTTGGAGCTTTCTCTTGCTTCTTGAATATTGAGGACCAGGAGCCTAGAAGTGGAATTGGCCAATCATCTTCTTCAGTCCCACCATCCACTATTGACCATGCTTATGCTTCTATTTTTGATGAGGATTAAGATTGAAGACTATTAGTCTTTAATCTTTATAGTACTTGTAGCCTCATAGTCTTCATTGTACTTGCAACCTCATATATTTAATAAACATTGATTTTGGATATTGCTATTTTTATTATGTGATCATTCATGACTAAATGTGATGTAAATTTAGAGACATAAAGTTTATGCATTGACAATGGACAGTTTAATCATAATGTAATAAATTATAATGTATCATGTATGCTTTATGATTGCACGTAACATTTCTTAAATGTCCTAATATATATATATCGCGCTGCCTCGTTTCCAAAATTTGGGCGGTCACATTTCGTACCCGTACCCATTTCCCTGTATAATGCAACTTAGTTGCATTTCTAAACTTTTCAACACTTTTACATTACATTCAACCCATATTGTCTTATCGTCATAAGCAATTATATAGAGAGAACATTAACAATGCAATGAAACATTAAGGAACATCAGAAGAAAAGCATACAGAATAGAGACACCAACATTTTGGTCGGAGGCTAGAGCAAAGCCCCACAAGGGGGAAAACCTAAAAGTCAATTCTTCTTCTTCTTTAGATATTCATCAAATGTTCAACTGAGATGCAAAGTACAATAAGAATGAGACACATGCCTTTCAACATCAATCACATTAGGCCTCCTAGGGCCAACCCTGGATCATACAAGATCCTCATAAGATGGTAGCAGACAAGTCTGACAAGGAGGTATTCACAAGACCTATGATAGGACTGCCTTCTAATCACTGTAAGTTGCATATATCTTTGTCTCAAGTAGCATTTATGTTACTGCTATAGGAACAAAAGTGTCATTGCCATCCATCATTGTCATAATCACGTGTCACTACCATCCAACACTATCATAAGCACATGTGTCACTGCCATCCAACACTGTTAGAAGCACAAGGGTCATTGCCATCCATCACTATCGTACATAACTAAAGATGACCTCTGCAACTTAATGAACTAGGACTTGATAACTAGCCCTCTTGACAACTCCTTGCATTCTCAAAGAGTCACTACTTAGGGCATCACAGGCCTTCCCACACACAATGACAAAACTAGCCTTTTTATCCTCTGATCTAGGGCTTGAAGTAGGCCTCTACAATCCTCCAAACAATTTGATCTAAGGTTGCTCTTATGTCTATTCATATTAAACTTCATCAACCCAAAATATTATCATGAAAACCAACCATCTTACCTCAAACTTAACACTGATCTAATTGGCACCTGAAGCATGTCTTTGTGGATTTTTGACCCTAGTTATGGCACCTATACAACCCATGATAGTCCCACAAATTACCCTCCAAATCACTTCAAAATTTGTGCTACCTTTCCGTTCAAGCCTTGTCGTCCTGCTCTAACTATTGAAGACTCTCGGCCTGTTGAGAAATGTAACTAGTATTGGTCTTCATAACTGTCTTTGAGTCATGATGTAATGTATTTATCGAAGGAAAGAAAGAGGAAAATTATTTGTAAAAGAAAATTATTTACTACCATGGGTTTCGTGCTTTATTTATTTTGTTTCTAGGTTAAAGCACCCATTCACTGCTTTTGGGGTTGAATCATGAGTCTATGTCCTTGTCATTATGGTCTAGACCCTTATTGGGCATTGTGTATCAAATAACTAAAATTATATTAATGTAATTTGGTCATCTACTCCACTACCATCAAGTCAACTTGCTCACTCTACAAGTCGGCCTCAAGATCCTTATGTCAGCCTCAAAGAACAACTTCAAACCACTATATATTGCAAAGGATTCGATCTAGTTTGGGGAAAAGCAAGTGGAGTCAATCTACAATTTTCCAAGGTGAAAAAGAGAGTTCGAAGAGCCGAAAAGAGAAGAAAGGTCACAAGGAAGAAGAGGAGACTCTTGTCCAATAAGAAAGAAGCCGAAATTCCGTCATTTTGCCACACGTGTGAAGTACACTGAGTCATGTTGCAGCGCCGAAGGTGTAGGTCGAAATTCTCAGGATTGCAGAGAGGGTCAAGACCCTAGTTCACCCATTTTGTAGAGCTGACTTGCGTTCATTGTTGAAGATTTGACTAAAGTTTGACTTGTCATCATGAGAGGGTGATTTGGTAAATGGTGGAAGGTCTTGCTTTTGGTGAAAAGGTCTTTGTAATATGATTTGATTTGGTTCTTGAGGAAGAGGATATTTTTGGGTTTTCTCCTCAAAGAGGGGTTTTGCCTTGGCTGAGAGCCTACATCTTGTGACATTGCTCTTCATGTTTTGTTTTGGTAGTTGCTTTATGATAAGAAGACATAAAGAAATTAAGGAAGAGCTATAAGAAGATAACTAAAAAGATCATAAGTAATTATCAAGTTAAGAAAATATTTCTACCTTTATGATTTTCCAACATGGTTTCAGAGCTATGGCGAATAAGGAGAAGGAAAAAGGAAGCTTGAAGATCAAATTGTTCTCATGACATTAAGAAAGGATTCTAGTGAGATTGTAAGGAGAAGGAAATTGAAGGAACTTAGAAGTATTTCGTTGGGCTATCAAAATTGCTAAACTACAAGACTTGTCATGGTCGAAGGTTCACATCTGAAAGGGATCAAAATTAATATTTCAGTAACCTAGTAGTAGTCTTACATGGACAGGATGAAAAAGAAGACTGATAATCTATACAAAGATGTGGGTAATGCAAAGATCTAAACATGAATATGACCTTACCTTGCATAGATGACAATAATCAAGCGAAAATCTTTGAAGGTTAGAGCAAAGGTTTGTGCATCCTAAATTCAAGTTATCTCAAAGATCTGAATAATCGAACTATGGGCACTTTGATAAGAGCTGAGACCTCTGTGGAAAAGGACAAAAATTTGTGCATCTATATATGTAATGTTCGAGCCTTAGTGGTGACATAAGAGTCGATCTAGAAAGGTCATAGTGCTTGGCATAATAAGACCTGTTCTGAAGTTTAATTCAATAGGACATAATCACAGAGTTTTGAAGTACATCAATCTTGCAATTTGTGGAACATTGAAAAAGATCAAGTTCTACGTTCCTTATGGATCTATATCAGTGTGAGGAGAAGTCTTTTTGGAGACCTGTATCAAATCATTCTTACTACAGGCAAGAGAAAGCATCTAGCATTTTGGGACTAGCTTGAAGTCGTCATATAACTCAAGTAAGTATTGATATTACTCATTATGTTTTAGTCATCTAACAATATATCTTCAGTTTCCAAGAAAAAGGCGGCAAGGTCAATTGAACATCAATCCTTCAATCATGAAACACAAAGGTATGTAATCTTGAGGTATGTATAACATTTTCATTTGTTAAGAGTCTAGTATGTAATGACTTAGGGTTTAGTTCCTTGTATGATTCTAGAAGATCTCATTGTGTTAAAATTTTAATACATAGGGATTGTAAACTCTAGAGAGTACATATGAAAACCTAACCCCATTCGCTTGTTTCTTGAAAATCCTATCTCATAATGTCTAGGGTTTGTGAGTAGTTCAAGATATATGGCAATCCTTTGCAAAAATGGAATTGAATGATGTGTAGATTTTGTACTAAAAATCCCTAGGAATTCATCTTCTAAAAATTTAATGAAAAACCCTAGATCATGGTCTTGTACTTGTATATTTTTTATGGTTCTTGTCAAGTAAAAGTTGCAGGTACATATAAAAATGTTGATTTAATAAAAGAGTCCCTCAAGAAGAAGCATGCATATTCTCACAAAAGATAAGTATTATATTTTATTTCCTGTATATTTGGCTTTATCTTTGTTACTTGATTATTATCCTTTCCTTGGAAGGAGTAAGCTTGTAGGTATAAGGATTATGGCTAGATCTAGAGGGGACTTCAAAATACTTATATCACGAAAGAAGCCTTGTTGTAGAAGAAACCCTACAAGGTTTGTGAAAGAAACAACTCTAGGTATGTATAAAGACTTGTAGCAGGCCTTCTTCATATAAGGCACAATCATTTTTCTTTTCTTATTACTAACTTTCATGTCTAGGATTGCACTATAAAGATTCTTATGTTGTCGAGGATAATTGATCCTTAGATCAAATCAATCCTTGTCGTACTATTAATCCTTTGTTAACTTTCGTAAAACCCTAATCTTTAGGGTTCAGTATAAAACCCTAGCCTACATAGAGTTTGTTGTTAAATGTTGAGATTTTTCTGTTAATTAAAATAGGAAAAATTCTCATGAATGTGACAACAATAGGTTTTGTTGCTAAGTTAGCTCTAGTTATTTCTGAGGAGGAGTTATTGCTTCCTATATTTGTTGTGAGAGAATTTATGATTCAGTTTTCTACTCCGAGCTATAAAATGTAAGCCCGTAGAGGATGTTTGGGCTGAGAGTTTGTGAGGAATTATATGTTGTAATCTCCTGTTGAATAATATTATTGCCGATGCCTCTGTTTGGTGGACGTAGCCCACATTGGTTGGGTGAACCACGTTAAACGTGCTGTCTCATGTTGTCTATTGTGTGTATAATTAGCTTTGTTTCTGCTGTGCATATTCTACAATTGGTATCAGAGCTTGAGAGGCCAAGTCTGCTGGAGGTTGGAACTGTTGCCTGTGCCCAAGTCTGCTGCGTGTGCGTAGACTGCCTGTGCGTTGGAGCTGTGCATTGAACTGCGTGGCCAGATTAAGCAGTGCGATGAACTGCGTGGCGTTGAACTGCAGGGCAGTGAACTGCTGAAATGAGTATTAAACTATCTCTGCTGAAATGTTTTGGAACGTTTCATTTTAAATGCGGTTGTTTTTTAATTTGTGATGCCACGTTTGGGTGCTATTGGTTTATATCAAACATAGGCATAATATGGTATGTCACCGATTGCCTGTACTGTATTATCAAAAAAAAATTAAAAGAAACCGCATATCAGACATTTAAACCATATGCATGTGGATTTAGTGGGCGGTTATTACGCCGCTGTGTATAATGCTGCTGCTAAAATGCTGAAATGTTTTCAAAATGGGCGCCAGTGTATATTAAAGCAACAATTAAATCAACAGGTCGCTTTGCAGTAGTTATTAAAGTGTTATGAAATGTTTTTTTTGTCTTACACAACAAATTTTAGCGCTAGCATGGCCGCCATGCGGCCATTGGAGGACCACCCAATGTCTATAGCAGTTGTCACAGTTATAAAGTCAACACGCATGAATTTTGGGTTGTGAATGTTATAGTTTTTGTTCCCAACCTTCTCCTGCAATGTCAACGTTGGTCGGTTTTGCATGTGCCATTAGTTTTTGCTGGACTGCTAATTAGTTTTTTGATCTTTAAATACAATATTAAGAGCCTATCAGAATATGGAAAATGGGATTGAATGAAAATATGTTATTAAAGGCATTTTAAATGAAGGCAACTACAGTTTATTGATGGAAGGCAATTTTTTTGTTTAAATAAAACTTCATTTATTAAAAGTTGCAATTGGAGATTTTTTTTTTTTGTGACACAACATGGCAAAAACTCAAAGTGCTCGATTTGATATCGAGAAGTTCAATGGTAAAAGCAACTTCGAGATCTAGAAAGTGAAGATGTATGATCTACTTGTGCAACAAGGCGTGGCGAAGGCATTGTTGGGAAAAGCAAAGCAACCTTACACCATGATAGATGATGAATGGAATGACTTGGATGAAAGAACACTGAGCGGCATTCGATTGTGCTTGGCGGATGATGTTTTGTTTAACATCGTGTCAGAGAAAACCGCTGCTGGTTTGTGGACAATGCTTGAAAAGCTGTACATGACAAAATCCTTAACTAATAGGATTCTTCTGAAGCGACAGTTATACAGTTTGCGCATGAAGGAAGGTACATCTATTACTGATCATTTGACTACCTTTAATACTCTCTTGGTGCAGTTAGAAAGTATAGAAGTAAAATTTAAATCAGAAGATAAAGCTGTAACTTTATTATGCTCGTTGCCCGAGTCATGGGATCATTTTGTTACTTCTATAAGTCTTAGTTCATCAGAAACCCTTGAATTTGATGATGTTGTTGGAGCTTTGTTGTCCAAAGAAACAAGGAAGAGGTCAAATTCAGAAACCTCTACATCAAAAGCAATGATGGCCAGAGGTCGTTCTAAAGAAAGACGCTTCAGTAAGCACAACAACTCGCGTTCAAAATCAAAAGGGAAGAAGAGTAAGGTAAAATGCTGGTTTTGTGGCAAATCGGGACATTTGAAGGACCGTTGGAAGAGACAGCAAACATCCAAAGAAGACTCTTCGACAGAGAAGAAAGAAGCAAACACGACAGATACAGGTTCGGCATCCATTTTAGGTATGAATGATGAAGTGTTATTAGTTAATTTGTCTAATCATGATCAACATTGATTGTTAGATTCTGGTGCATCAAATCACATGTGCATTCATAGAGAATGGTTTAAAACTTATAAATCAATCAATGATGGAGTAGTTTACATGGGAAATGATGTCACATGTAACATTGTGGGAATTGGAAGCATCCAGCTTAAAATGTTTGATGGGACAATTAAAATTCTAACTGATGTAAGACATGTACCTGAACTAAGAAAAAACCTTATTTCACTAGGAGTTCTAGACACTAATGGATATAAAACTTTTATTCAAGGTGGAGTAATTAAAGTTTATAAAGGAATTTTACTAGTAATGAAAGCAAAGAAGGTTGGAAATCTTTTTCAGTTAGAAGGAAGAACAGAGTCAGATCATGTTTCTACAGTATCTGAAAACGACAATAATTCTATTCGTTTATGGCATTAAAGGTTGGGCCATATGAGCGAAAGAGGTTTAAAGATTTTATCTAATCGTAAGTCACTTCCAAATTTAAAGTCTGTTACGTTAGATTTCTGCAAACATTGTCTATTTGGGAAACAAGCAAGCAGAAGTTTAAAACTGGAAAACATACTAGTAAGGGAATCATTGATTATATCCATTCTGATGTTTGGGATCCATCTCCTACAACCTCATATGGAGGATCTTCATATTTTGTATCTTTTATTGATGATTTTTCTAGAAGAGTGTGGGTGTACATGTTAAAGAAGAAGTCTGATGTATTCACAGTTTTCAAACAGTTTAGAGCATTAGTTGAAAACATCACTGGAAGAACCATTAAATGTTTAAGAACTGACAATGGTGGTGAGTTTACTTCAAAGGAATTTGATAATTATTGCAAGGACGTTGGGATCGAAAGACATAAAACCATTTTATATACTCCTCAGCAAAATGGAGTTGCTGAACACATGAACAGGACTCTTTTAGAGAGAACAAGAAGTATGCTTAGTAACGCCAATTTGCAGAGGGAATTGTGGACAGAAGCGGTTTCTACAGCTTGCTATTTGATAAATCGATCACCAGCAACTGCAATAGGATGCAAAATTCCTCAAGAGATATGGAAAGGTCATCCTTGTGATTATTCTAAACTTAAAGTTTTTGGTTGTGATGCATATGCTCTAGTTCCGAAACATCAACGTTTTAAATTAGATCCTAAATCAAAAAGATATATCTTTGTTCGATATGGTGATGGGACTAAGGGATATAGATTGTGGGATCCTACTACTCACAAAATCATCATTAACAGAGATGTTAAATTTAATGAATCTTCACTTGAAAATCCAGATGTAGATGATAAATTGAAACAGGATAATGTATCTAAGCTTCAACACATTCAGTTTGAAACCAGTTCAAATACTGATGATAGTCAAGATGAACAAGTTTCAGATGCAGATCATGAACATGTTTCAGATGCAGATCAGGAAGAAGTTCCTACAGATAATAATCAGGAAATTGTGGAAGTATCAGAAACATCTTTAAGGAGGTCCACAAGAATCAAACGTCCCCCTAAAAGGTATGATGATTATGTTACTTCAGTTGCTTTAACTGCTAATGATGATGAACCTTTATGCTATCAGGACGCTGTAGAAGGTTGTGAAAGTGAAAAATGGAAAGAAGCTATGAAGGACGAGATGATGGCATTAGTCAAGAATGGCACATGGGATCTGGTAGAACTTCCTAAAGACAGAAAAACTGTGGGATGGAAATGGGTTTACAAATTGAAAAGGGGTGTTGATGATACAGAGGATAGGTACAAAGCAAGGCTGGTCGCAAAAGGTTTTTCTCAGAAAGAAGGCATTGATTTTCATGAGATACTTTCACCAGTTGTAAAAATTGTTTCAATTCGAATTGTACTAGCATTAGTTGCTTTACTTGATTTAGAATTACAACAACTAGATGTTAAAACTTCATTTTTACATGGATATTTAGATGAGGAGATTTACATGGAACAACTGGAAGGGTTTGTTCAAAATCGCAACAAGAAATTTGTCTGCGGGCTTAAGAGATCATTGTATGGTCTAAAGCAGTCGCCTCGACAATGGTACAAGAAATTTGATTCTTTCATGATGAGCCAAAATTATATAAGAAATGTATATGATCATTGTGTTTACTTTAAGAAATTAAGTAATGGCATGTTCATTATCTTAGTGTTGTATGTTGACGATATGCTTTTAGCAAGCAAAAGCATAATAGAGATCACAGGTTAAAGGCTCAGATGGCTAGGACATTTGATATGAAAGATCTAGGCGCAGCAAGATAGATTTTGGGCATGGAGATTTTCAAAGACAGGAGCAATGGTAAGCTGTGGCTATCACAATAGAAGTATATTGAGAAAATACTCTTGAGGTTTGGTATGAACAATGTGAAGCCTGTTTCAGTCCCTTTAGCTTCCCATTTTAAGCTTTCTTCTAGTTTATGTCCAAATACAAATGAAGAAAAAGAATATATGTCTCGAATTCCATATGCAAATGTAGTAGGTTGTTTGATGTATGCGATGGTTTGTACTCGAACAGATATTTCACATGCAGTTGGGGTTGTCAGCAGGTATATGGCAAATCCAGGAAAAGAACACTGGTCAGCGGTAAAATGGGTGCTTCGGTATTTGAGAGGCACAAGTGATTGTTGTATCACTTATAACAGGAGTAGTGAATTTGTTTGCGGATATTTTGATTCCGATTTTGCAGGTGATTTGGATAAGAGAAGGTCAACTTTAGGGTATGTCTTTACTCTTGCAGGTGGAGCTATTAGCTGGATGTCAAAGCTACAGAACATTGTTGCTTTATCCACTACTGAAGCAGAATACATAGCTGCTTCACATGCTTGTAAAGAAGCGATTTGGTTGAAAGGTTTGTTTGGTGAGTTTGGTAGGTTACAGGACAAGATCAAGTTATTTTGTGATAGTCAAAGTGCAATTCATTTGGCTAAGAATCCGGCCTATCATAGTAAACCAAAGCATATGCCTATCAAGTACCATTTTGTAAGACAGGTTATCACTGAAAGGGGAGTCTCTCTTGAAAAAGTGCATACAAAAGAAAACTGTGCAGACATGTTCACGAAACCAGTTTTGTTAGAGAAGCTACGTTGGTGTCTGGCTTCTCTTGGCTTGCAGAAAAGATAAAATAATAAAGGAACAGGGTATAAGGCTAATTGTTGTCAAGGTGGAGATTGTTGAGATTTTTCTGTTAATTAATTTTGGAAAAAATCTCATGTATGTGACAACAATAGGAGTTGTTGCTAAGTTAGCTCCAGTTATTCCTGAGGAGGAGTTATTGCTTCCTATATTTGTTTTGAGAGAATTTATGATTCAGTTTTCTACTCCTAGCTATAAAATGTAAGCCCGTAGAGGATGTTTGGGCTGAGAGGGTGTGAGGAATTATGTGTTGTAATCTCCTGTTGAATAATAAGATTGCCGATGCCTCTGTTTGGTGGACGTAGCCTAGATTGGTTGGGTGAACCACGTTAAAATCTATGTTTTTTCATGGTTGAATGTTGTGTGTCTTATTTGTTTTTACATTTCTGCTGTGTTAACTCTAACAGATTTTTGGGGTGATGTGCACATTGAGACCCAATTTTGTAAATTGATTAGTTGTTATCCCTGTAATGAGCGCCAACGCGGCAATTTTACAGATGATATATTTTCATAGCAAGCATTTATATGTATACATACATACGGCAATAAAGTATTTTGAGTGGTAAAAAATAAAAATAAAAATATTTCATTAGTAGCATACAATATCAATTTTGATTTACTCCATTTTTTTTTTGTAAATTAGAAAAAGGAACGTGTCCATATTTTTATAAGTTATTTAATTAAAAAAAAAAAAAAATCTCAATATTTCATTGAAATGTAGAAAAAATATCAGTGATTATTATGTAGGAATTATTTTATTATTGTTGGTGGTTTCATGGACATTGTACAATATTTATATTTCATAATATTGAATACTATATATTTTAGAGCCTCAAGGTGTAGATCATTTGAGAGTAGAGTGCACTAATAAAATCATGTTTTTTATGTCGTTGATTCTAATCTCAATTAATCATTGATGCTGCGTTTGAGGTTACGTTGGGTGAATCAACCTCAACTAATCATTGATGTTGTGTGTGAGGTTATGTTGGGTACGCTTGGAGGTTATAGATTAGTGGATGAAATGAACCCCGTGCCAAGCGAAGGCACTTTTATCCCAATTATTGATTCTACCAAATACAAAATAAAATAAGATACACATTTTGAGGAAATTGTTTAAACGGGGTTGGAAAGTTATGTCCATCTCCTACAAGTCCATTTTTTTGACAATGAATATGTACTGAGGAGTAGAATAAAAAAATATCTACTAAGTAGTAGAATACAAAATATTTCTTGTAGCAAAATACAAAAATGTTTTGTCAATTGAGACGTATGTTTTTTATTTTTATTTTAATGCTATAAAATAATAAAAGATTTATATGTTGTGATACACATTATCAAATCCTAATTATAGACATAGCTTAATTATTCTATGTTTTGTTTTTCCATCATAATCCAATGATATAAACTTTGGCAAGATTGTAATTTTTATTGTTTAAAATGCATTTTTCAATGCATAAATGGATTCAATGCCCTTAAAAACCCCAACAACACTGAGGATTGTCGAAACTACAAATCCAAAACTTGCAATTTCAATAAATCCTTGTTGGATTTCATCTAAAATTAATTGGAAACTATTCCAGGAAAATGACCAAAATGTAGTATAAGAGTTAGAGTAAAATATATATATGTAAAGACATATATGTCAACATTTCAAATCTAATAGTGTCGTTTTCAACATTTATATTAATGATTTGTGTTTCAACTTAGAGTGTAGAGCATATGCTTTACATCCAAAATTGTATATTCCAACATATACAACATTTATTATTCTATTATTCGATGTATAGTGTTTGTCCAATCTTCCATTCATATTTAATCATAAATGAAAAAGTAGATCTATGTGAAAAATTAATGGAGGAGATTCAAAATAATATGGGGAAGTGACAAAGTTAAAACCTCAAGTAAAGGAGAAGTAATGTTAAAATAATTCAAATTACATTCGTAGTTCAACAAAGAGTGTAATGCAATAAGAGCAATATATTTAAAAGACAATAGCAAAGAGAATGCCACTTTATTTCATACAACTATGAAGAAGTGAAATGTATAAATGTAAACTAACGAGAAATGTTGAAGATAGCAAAGGAAAACTTGTAAAGTTTTTTGGAGGGAATTATGAAGCCCAAATGAAGGGGTAGCTAATGGTATTATATTGACTTGGTCATTATTTCAACAAAACTTTAGATGAAAATCTAGCAAAGAGAAGAAACTATTCAAAATCAACATAAAGAAAAATGTCTCCACAAAAGAGGATGAGCAAAAAGGTTAGACAATGTATCACATTGATTCCAATCGATTTGGAAAATGAAGTGGCCATTAGATTTGACAATGATATTTCAAGCAAAACCTTAATCTCCAATCGTAAAATAGAGGTAATAGGAAGAATGGGGCCAATTAAGTACTCCAAGAACATTGAACCCAATTAAGTACTCCAAGAACATTGAACCCTTGACCAAAGATGAAGGATTGGAATTATTTATAAAAGGAGCTTTTGTAACACCATCATGTGTGTGTGTGACAATGTCTGTAGTGACTAACTCATAGTAATGGATTCCATGGAATGCTTGTCCATTATGATGATGGATCATCGATGGAGAAGCATTTTACAATTTTTCCATAGTTCCACCCATGAAAAGAAAAATATATATGTACAAATTCATGGTTGCACCACTTACAAGTATTTCATATAACACATTTCACAATGATACAAAGAAGCGAGAATCAAGAACCCCTGTGTAAGTCCTTGTGTGTGTTTGCTTACCTCATTATTGTTTATATATGTGCTTCATCTTTGGGATAACAATTTCTTCAAATTACTGTCGATGGTAAGCACTTAATGCAAGTTAGACACTTGCACCACCTAAACCACATCACTATTGCCATCACTCGCTCACCTTCCACATAATAAAACATCTCCCTTGACACGACCCCCTTTGATTGCAAGGACTAGAGTGGTTTATGAGGTCTGGAGGTCAGAAAGTTCTTTCCTTTCAGTGTTGCATTACACACCCATAAGGTGACATAGATGTTGTAGTGTGACATGTCGCACAAGGAGATAGTTTTCTTCCACATTCCTCATTCCTCCTATTGACGTTCCTTTGCACCTCTCGGTGCAATTGCTAGTAATATATTATGTAGGATAAGGGTTAAAGAATGAATAATGGTTTAAACAATAATATTTTATTATTATTTATAAAAAATCATAAAATATAAAATTTATATATATGTATATTAACAAAATTGTAATTTTTTATTATTTAATTTGTATTTAAATTAAATTTAAGATTAAAAAAATAAATAATTTAAATGATATAAACTCATCCACTCAAAATTCCAATTTCTAACCAAATTTAAATATTTTTTTTGTAAATCTATGTAAAAACCAACCTTTAAAGCATATTTATAAAAACACATATCATATGACATTTTAGATGTTAAAATAGGAGGAATAAAAAGTTAATGCATTGAAAAGAGGAATCCAATCTACATATAGTATAGATGATAGTCTTGACCATGAACCAGAAACCACACTAGTATAAATGATAGTCTTGATGATGAACCACAAACTACACTATTATTTATAATATGCAAAATTTATAATCTTGAAATAAGAATAAAGATAGTAAATGGAAAATTGAGTTATGAAAAAATTGAATGCTAAAAAGTACTCAAATTCAAATTCAAGCTTCTGTGATCTATATTTTGATTTGAAAACAATTTCAAAAGAAATCACATTGGTAGATTTAAGCGCGTGTGGTTCATCATCACAATAAGATGAAAAATCAGATCATAGTGGTAAGTTAAATAGGGAGTCAAGAGCTTCTAATAGCTATAGGGAAAAACAACTATTTTTCACTAGAGGTTAAAAAAAGACAACATATTTATTTATTTATTAATTATTATTATTATTATTATTTTACAGAAACGGTTATGGGGCTTTAATTAATTGTTTGGCAAAATGCCATGAGTTCGGTTACAAACATTGATACTGGTTTTTTGGAGACTCTCCAGCCAGCTGACCATGCCATAGACCCTTTTGAGTCGCATTTTTTAACAGTTTTTCACATGGCCTTTTCCTGCTATCTTCCCTAGTTTATGGATACAAACAAACTGCTTTAGCAAAAGACGGAAGAACATAAAAGTTTTTTTTTTTTTTTTTTTTTAGGGGATTGGATCCCAGGAGAGATCATTATCTCTAAGGATAGATCCAGCATCTAGCTGGGCTGCTCTATTTGCTTTGACATCTGCTTCCTTATTGTTTGTTCTAAGAATATGGAAAAATGTCAAATTCATGTGTTTTATCATGCTTTTGATTCTTGAAATTGTCCTTGCCAGTCGTAGATCTGCTAGATTTGCCTTGTTCACCATTGTATTTATAATGATTTGGGAATCTCCCAGCACAATTTCTTCTGTGAAACCTGTGTCCCTCGGTGTTTTGATCCCTTGGAGCATCGCAATGACTTTCGCTTGAATGTTTGTGGTGAAGCCTAGACCCCAAGCGAATCTGTGAGTGGAAGGCTCTTTTGGATTTCTGATTATGCCTCCTGCTCTGGCCCTTCCTGGGTTTCCTTTGGCTGCTCCGTCAAAGAACAGTAAAGGAAGTGTTTGATTATTCAACCAAGCTTGAAATTCTTCTCCGTTTTCCCTTATTTGCCAGTCTTTAAGGCATAGTGGAGATGTTGTAGACTTTTGAAATTTTAGATTGAGAGCTGCTTCGAACTCCATGTCATGCTGGCTTATATTTGAGTCATCTTCTTTATCACTCAGCCACTCATTTAGCTGTCCTTTAACTGTGTGTGCAACTACTTTATAATTCTGTTCCTTGTCCCTGAAAATCCTCTTATTCCTCTCCAACCAGGTTTGCCAACTAATAATTTGGGCAGGGCAGTCCAATCAAATTTGACAATCTTGTTTTTTGGGTCTGGTCCTGGATATCTAGCCAACCACCCGGCAAACAAATCTGGAACTGCATGGGGGAGATTGGGCATCAGTTTCTGCGTTCCAAGGAGCTCCTACCAGATCTGTACTGTGTATTTGCAATCCAGAGAAATATGGACAACAGATTCAGAGTTTTCTTTACATAGAACGCATCTTGAAGGGCCAAGAAATCCCCTTTTCAACAGTCTATCCTCTATTAGGATTTTTTTATGGCATAACAGCCAGCAGAAAAAATCGATCTTTGGGATAGTAGGAAAATTCCAGATACCTTTCCAAGGCGCCGGATTGGGTGGGACGTGGGGTCTCTCTGTGATTTTGGCATATCCCTGCGGCACTGAATATCCTGACTGATGCGTACCCTAACCTCTCGAATCTTTCATTCTCGCGTGGATAGGAGCAGCGCCATGAAGCATTTGGAGAAGCGTTTTATAATTTGAAAGCCACGCAGTTGGAACGTTGGGCGTTTTCCAGCCTGCCCAACAGTCACCGTGCCAAGAGGATATGTCCCATAACATAATTAAATTCGCTTCAACCATCCACACCTTCAGATCTTTGCTAAGGCTCGTGTTTGCAATCGGAGGATTGTTCATAATGCTATCCTCCCAGATTTTAATGTGCTTGCCGTTCCCGGGAACCCAATAAGCGTTGTCTCTGATAAGTGGTCCAGCTTTAAATATAAGCTTGCTGAGGGGGGATCTGAGCTGTTCTTTAGGCTGCTCCAGACAGCGTAGACGCTGCCCTTTGAAATATTTTTGCCACAACACCAACTGGACCCATCCAGGCTTTGGTGATATGATTTTCCATATCAGTTTAGCACCCAATGCTAGGTTCTGAGCGCTTAAATTTTTACAATTTAATCCTCCTTCTTGAAGCGGCCTGGCAACTATGTCCCAGTTTACTAATGAGAATTTTTTTTCGTTATTCTTGCCTCCTTTCCAAAGGAATTTCCTGATTAATTCCTCCATGGTTTTAATGACTCCCATTGGTGCCAACAATACAAAAAATTTAAACAGAGGCAGGCTGCTTAATACCGATTTTATTAACACTGTTTTCCCTGCCAAATTGAGCCGATGTGACCCCCAGGCCTGCATTTTGTTTTTGAATTTTTCAATCTGTGGAAACCAGTCTTTACTTGTAGTCCTCTTGTGGAAGATTGGTAGCCCGAGGTACTTGAAGGAGGTCCAAGAGGCTGATGCTGCAAATTCCAGGCATCTGGCAATGGTGCTTGTAGCAGTCACTGATACATTCCAGCAATATACGTGGCACTTACCCTTGTTTATTTCGATGCCCGATGCTTGGCAGTAATCTTCCATCACCTCTTTGAATTTCTTTGCCAATAGCTAAGAAGCAGCCCCGAGAAGCAGGGTATCATCTGCGAAGAGTGCATGATTGATGCATTTGATCCCTCTTGCTATGCCCAATCCAACTATATCTTGTTCTTGTTGTTTCTTATTCAGGTGGAAACTGAGGGCAGAGGCCTGCAAAACAAAAGGAGAGGCGACATGGGGCACCCCTGCCTCAGCCCTCTAGTTGCTTTGAAGAAATCGGCAGCCCTGCCATTCACTAGAGGGGCAATCCATGGTTCGAAGATACAAGCTCTGATCAATTTTATGAATTTTTGTCCAAAACCTAGTTTGTGCATCACATCAAACAGAAATTTATGTCTTACGTGATCAAAAGCATTTGCTAGATCGAGTTTAATAACCATACCTTTTTCTTTCCGCCGGAGGCTTGAGTGGATTGCCTCTTGGACCAAGCCTTGAATGAAGCCGCCTTGGTTTTCCGGGATGACTTTAGGGAGGATTTCCTTCAATCTGTTTGCTATGACTTTGGTGATCACTTTGTATCCGATGTTGCATAGGGATATTGGGCGGAATCTATTGAAGGATTTGACACCTTTTTCTTTAGGAATGAGAGCCAGGAACGCTGAATTTGTGTTGCCCCCAATTTTTCGACATTCTTGGGATTTTTGTATCATTTTCGTAAGATCCTTCTCGACTATTTGCCAGCAAGTTTGAAGGAACTTGGGCGTGAAGCCATCCGGGCCCGGGGCTTTGTCGGGTTCCATTGCAAACAGTGCATCTTTAACTTCGTTGACTGAGATTTTACTTTCCAGAATCTGGTTCATTTTTGCAGTTATGAGTTTGGGGACATCATCAATCAGTTTGGCAGTTTGGCTGGTCCCCATATCTTCAGAATACATTTTTCCAAAATGGTTTGATGCTGCCTTCTTTATGTTGTCAAAATCTTTTATGATGTTATTCTCATTTTTTATTTCTGATATATTGTTTCCGCATTTTCTAGCTTGGGCCTGTTTGTGAAAGAAGGAGGAATTGCGGTCTCCAGCTTTTAGCCATAGACTCCTTGACTTGAGTCTCCAAAACTCTTCTTCTGCCAGGCACGCTCTGTGGAGTTTGTGTTGAAGCAAGTTTTCCTTATCTAACTCCTCTTTGGTAATTTCAGCAGCTTCTAGGTGTAGGTGATGGAGTTCCAGTTCGTTTTGAATTTAGCAATGTCTTTACCCAATCTTTCAGCTTTTTTTTATCCTATTTATATTAATTATTATTATTTAAGTGAATTAAATAATAATAAATTATATAAATATATATAACTAACATGACTTTTAATATAAGAATAATGAGATAAAGAATATAACTAATCTAAACTAATGAAAGTAGTATTCAAATAATAAAAAACAAAAATTAAGTGAAAGAGAAAAAAATAATTAATTTACATAGGTTAAACATTAAATTTAAATGTAATATGTATGATTAAATTATTTTAATTATAATGTTTATTATTATATTTTTATAGTTTATAGTTAATTAGAAAAAAAAGGGAAGGATAAATAAACTAACCTTAGAGGCCAAATTAACAATAAAATAAAGACTAAAGGAAGAAAAAAAGCTCAGAGAAAATATATTCTAAATTTAATAATTTAAACCATTTATAACCTTTTTAATATATATATATTTCCGACGCTCGAGTGTTTACGAGAATAACCAGATATATCATTAGGGTTTTGTGAACTAAAAAGTATCCGTTACGTTTTGATCGTTGGCAGGCAGGATCTATAAATTCAAATTCAATTTCAATTTCTCGTCACTTCCATTGCTCTCACAAATAATTCATTCATTACTAACACATTTGATATCTGCTATCTTACAGGCCTCTGTTTGCTTCTGAACTCTTCTGGCAATAGATATCTGATATTGGCGATCAAGTTTTCTGATATCTGGCGATCTGTCTCAGAACAAGCTGAGTAAAAAAGTTTGCCTGTAACTTGTTTTAATTATTTTGTTTTGCTCTGTAGTTCTTTTTCTTTTTTTGTTTTTTTTTGGTGGGTTTTGCTTCTGCATTGCTGTTACAGTTTTTTTCGATATAAAAAGCATGAATACTGGCATCGAATCCCTACTGTCTATGAGCGCTAAGAAACCTTGCAAAAGAGCAGAGCAAAGGCGCCCTCTGCAGGACCATTCAGCACTTGCAAGACACAATGTATGTTTTCTTCTCTAATTCTATATTACCCTCATGGACGTTCTCTTTGTTAGATTTAGGGTTTATGGATACATTTATATTTTATAATGGATATATAGGGCGAAGTTTATGTATTCTTCTCCAATTTTGTATGCCCCTCATGGTTGTAATCTGTAAGCGTTTAGGGCTAATGGATATTTGTGTTTATATATTCTTCTCTAACTTTGTATGAACCTTGTGGATGTGCTCTGCATTTGGATTCTGTACTGAGTTTAGTGTTACAGATATATTTGTGTTTTAGGAT
Source organism: Pinus taeda (assembly GCA_000404065.3). Classification (NCBI taxonomy): domain Eukaryota; kingdom Viridiplantae; phylum Streptophyta; class Pinopsida; order Pinales; family Pinaceae; genus Pinus; species Pinus taeda. The sequence goes on along the minus strand of APFE030116326.1, from coordinate 224,765 downwards.
AAATATGGACCTTGAATTTTTACTGTTTTGTTATTTCAGAGCGATAGGTTTATTTCACACAGGGGATCCATGGATTTTGACGTTGCTCGATATCTGCTTACTGAGAAGGAAAACGAAAGTAATGGTGTTCATTTAACACCCTCCAAGGAATTTTATAAGAGGGAGCTTGCAGCAAGCTTATTGCAGGATGGCGATATTGCCTCTAAAAAATACAGGATTTTAAGCTTTACCAGCAAAGCTCCCGCTCCTCCTGAGGATATACAATCTTTCTATTCGGAAAATGTTGCGGTTGAAACTGTGCCGAAAAGTAAATCGCGGCGTTATATTCCTCAGGTAAGGGTTTTGTAGATCCCTAATCAGCACTCTGTCTTAGGTTGTGTGCAAACCTTTATATTTCGTTTTGTTTAGGTTTTTAGATTGTGCGCGTAGACCTTGGTTTCTGTTTAGGCCTGTTTTCAGAAATTGGAATAAATTGCTCAGTCCATTGGGTTTAAAGGTTTAGGGCTTGTCTTTGAATATTAATGCTATTAATGTTTCTATTGGATGGACTTTGGTTTTTGAGCAAACTCTTCTGTTTGAATTTGAGTTTACCTTTTCGGCAACTCGGGAAGGTCTTGATCAACGTTGGGAATAACGAAGGGTTGTTCCCTTTTCAAAAGTTAATATTCCAGTATATCGGGTCAATGTTCCAGTGGCATTCATCGAGCTTTAACTCGCCTGTCATTGTTTGCAGTCTGCAGAGAGAACTTTGGATGCTCCTGAGCTTGTGGATGATTATTACTTGAATCTGCTGGACTGGAGTGTCAGCAATATTTTATCGATAGCTCTCAGCAATACAGTATACTTATGGGATGCCTCCAAGAGCTCAACTTCTGAGCTCTTGACTGTCGATGATGATGTTGGTCCAATAACAAGTGTTAAATGGGCACCTGATGGAAGACATATTGGTGTTGGCCTGACTAATTCCGTTGTACAGCTATGGGACTCTGCATCTAATAAACAGGTAGAGGAAATTACTGCTTTCATGTTTCAGTTTCTTTTCTTTGTTTCTCTTTAGATGCGGTCGTATTCACTTGGTAACGTTTTTTAATGAACACAGTTAAGAGCCTTGAAAGGTCACCATGCCCGTGTGGGTGCGCTTGCTTGGAATGGGCACATTCTTACTACTGGTAGCCTTGATGGTTTAATATTAAATCATGATGTCCGCATCCGTGATTCCATTGTTCAAACATATAGAGGACATGAGCAGGAAGTGTGTGGTTTGACATGGTCTATGTCTGGCCAGCAGCTTGCAAGTGGCGGAAATGACAATTTACTTCATGTATGGGACAAGAGCATGTCATCCTCCAATGCTGCAACTCAGTATCTTCACCGGCTAGATGAACATCGCGCCGCAGTAAAGGCTTTGGCATGGTGTCCTTTCCAGAGCAATCTTCTGGCATCCGGTGGAGGCAGTGCAGACCGCTGTATTAAGTTTTGGAACACTCATACAGGAGCTTGCCTAAATACCGTTGATACCCACTCTCAAGTTTGCGCATTATTATGGAATAAACATGAACGTGAGCTATTGAGTTCACATGGATTTAGCCAGAACCAGTTGACCTTATGGAAATACCCATCGATGGTTAAGATTACAGAACTTACTGGTCACACTTCTAGAGTACTGCATCTGGCAGAGGTATTCATTCTATTGATCTATTGCTGGATTTTGTGTTGACAGCCTTTGTTTTTTGTGCTGAAAGTCTTTCTTTTGTTTTGTATTTTCAGAGTCCAGATGGGTACACTGTTGCATCGGCTGCTGGAGATGAGACTCTGAGGTTTTGGCAAGTCTTTGGAGCTCCTGATGTCTTAAAGAGGACCAAGAGTAAAGAGGCGGCTGATCCTTTTAATAAATATCTCACGCACATCCGCTAAGCAGCCATATTGGTGATATAATATTAATTTATTGCCTTTTTATTCATTCATGATATGATGCTACTAAATATTATAAAAATAAAGATAAAATAGATCTTTCCTTCTTAATGTAGTTCAGTTGCAATATTGCTTTTTTGTATTTCTAGGCATTCACTTCTGTAGTATAATATCTGTAGCATGGAGGGGTACAGAAGCGTTATACAGTTTTTTGGCATATCTCCTATATAACTTTATGACCTTGAGGCAGTGTACTGTTTCATTCGTAAATAAATGGGCATATTAAATAACCAAAAGCCTGGTCATGTACAACGACAAGCCTGATATTGGAGAATTTGCATTATAAAACTCGACAAGTTTTCAGATAAGTAGGGTGATTCTTATCTGTATATAATGATAGAAGGGGGCAATCTTCTCAGGTAAAACATGCTTCGTCCTAGAGTGCTTGTATTTGGGAAATCAATAGATCGTTACCCATACACTTAATATAGTTCAGTTGCAGTCACCTATAATATGCTTACGCTTATGTTCTGCCTTGCTTAGTGGAATTGGACGTCTGCAGTTTTGTTGTAAACTGACAGCCATCTTAAGCAACAAAAGACCTGGTCACGGCAATCTTCTTGAGTAGAAAGAGTGAATATGCTTCCTCCGCCAGTGGTTTTAATGTCAGTTTTAGATCCATTAATTTTATGTCATCATTGTAAAAAGCTGTTTATATTCACCAAAAAGTTTTCCCTGGCGTTTATGAAATGCCACCAATGTTGAGCTGGTGCTCCTTTTTCTCTTACGCGCATTTGTTGATCAGCCTGTCTGCCTCCAGGATTTAGCACAAGTCCACCATAGGTAATGTAAGATTATTTTCATGACTTTTTATGCAGCTTTGGTGCATTCACGAAATAAGGACGCTCAATCATACGGATATAGGTTTAGAATTCTTATCATTAGACTTGCACTTGTCTTTCTTGACTTTTTATGGAGCTTTGGTGCATTCATGAAATAAAGATGCTGCGGACATAGATTTAGACTGTTCTATTCTTATTTTAGACTTGCACTTGCCTTTCAAATACTGTAATATCTGTACCCTAGTTACCAGAAACGGGACGGTGCCCGCCGTTTCTGGCAAAAACCGTCGGCGAAACTGCAACGATCCCAGAAACACCGTTCGCAACGGTCGTTCTCGTTTTCCGTGCCAAGAAACAGTTTCCAGCGAAACAAGACCGTTTCCTCTTGCCGTTTCTTGCAGTTAAATTTATTTTTTGAGATTCTGGTAAATTTAATTTTTTCAAACGTTCAGTTTAAATAGCAATAAATGATTAGTTTTCTGGAAGTTAAGTTAGTTTAATTGGCAGTCGCAGTTGACTGTTAGTTCGCTGCACTGGACTAATTTCCTTCCAATTAAACATAAGTGTTCGCTGCAGTAGACTGTTAGTTTCCTTCCAATTAAACATAAGTATTCCACGGTGCTGCTGAAGAAAGAACTAGCTGAACGAGGGTATTGTGAGAGTTCTGTCAAAGAAAAACACCCCGTTGTCAAGGATTTAAGCAGAAGCCCGAGAGCAAACCCCCCATCACGAATCAGAGCCAACAGATCAGAGCCAACAAGGAGCTTCACGCCTGCGGCCTCAACAGCGTTGTCAATGCAGTAGAGCCAACAGATCAGAGCCAACAAGGAGCTTCACGCCTGCGGCCTCAACAGCGTTGTCAAGGTACTGCCTGCAAACTTCAATGTTTTTTTCAATGAATGCGCTTTTAATTATTGGAAGGCAATCCTCTCTATTGCGATATATTGAATATACCAAGATGTCCTAGAATTGGTTCATTGTTCTGTATGGCTTAACTTTTTCTGATGTTCCGACGACCAGTCAAGTATTACCTTCTCTTCCTCTGAACCTAATGTCCTTTTAAGTTTTATACAATTCAGTTCGTAAACACTTGTTTTCCTCCTCAAGAATCTTTTTACCCTCACCAATAGATGAAAGCTGATCTTGTAAATTCGCTAGCTGCCTCTTTTTCTCCTCTGCCATGGCTGAAAGCTGTCTCTGTAGATCCGAGAGTTGACCATCCTTTTTCTCTGCAACAGCTAAAAGCTGACTCCTTAAATTAGCTATTTGAATCTCACCCTTGGAAGTAGATTCCTTCATTTCTTCTAAAGAGGACAATGCTGCGAGAAATTCTTCTTCAACTTCTTTCTTTCTAGACAACTGTAGCGTCAAATCATCTTGTTTTGTTTGCAGCTCTGCAAGAGTGCCTTCCAGATTGCTCTTTCTCTCATCCGATAAATGCCGGTCTTCTTCACTTTTTTGAAGCAATTCCAGAGTCTTCTTCTTGGACTCATTTAGCTCAGATTCCAAATTCCAATGCATTCAGCTGGCACTTGATGAGCTCCAAGTCAACCGTTAGATCTTGATTCTTTTGGGTCAGTGATACCATTTCAATACCCATCAACTCATGTTTTCCTCTCAGCTCTGCGACAGTGCCTTCGAAATTGCTCTTTTCAGCGTACCACAAATGTGTGTTTTCTTGACTTTTTCTGAGCAGATCCTGAGTCTTTCCCTTGGAATCATTCAAGTTGGATTGCAAATCAATATTTTCTGTTGTATATTGTTGTAAAACCCTCTCATTTTGGAGCCTTTCATCTTGCATTTGAGCTACTTTCGCCAAATTTTCATTCAACTGGGCCTTCCAGAACTCTACGTCAGCGATCAGTGTTCTATTTCTCTGACAGAGGAATCCCCTTTCACTACTCACGACCTTGGTTACTTTGGCTCATATTCCGAGGACTTTGGTTGCTTCAGTTTTGGACTTAGGTCAGTTCTATATCTGCAAATTTTGCAAAATTTATTTAACTGGCCTTCAGTTTTGGACTTAGGTTAGTTCTAGAATCTATATCTGCAAATTCTACAAAATTTATTTAACTGGCTTACAGTAACAATTTCGCTAGTCTAACCAGGGTCCAGTATTGAAATTTGCTCGGAATATAGACATGCCATCGAGCGGTCTAAAACGCCATTTCAAAGAGCCAAAAAATCATGCCATTTGTGGTACCAGCCACGCAGAAGTTATGATGTGTGCATAAAATAATTTCATAATTTTTTTTGCAAATGATTTCTTTCGATGAATTTGCACGATTTAATTCGGAAGGTTTTTGCTTCCCTTTAAATATAGTCTTTTGGATTTATGTGGACGATGAGTTGTATATGAAATTTGAATGATGAAAGTTGCCTAACTATAATTTAAGTCTAATACCTCTCAAATTGTAACCATTAAATGAAAATGTTTTTTTTCATAGTGTTTTCGTGTTATTCCATTTGAATGACGAGAAGGTTTGTCCAATTAAAAAAAGGGTTTAAGCAGTTACAATTTTTTTTATTATTATGAATTAATTTTTTCGTTGGAATATTGAATGAGTTAATAGAAAAAAAAATTAAAAAAATTGTAAGGATTTTTATTAATGTTATCTATGGCTAGATTTAGAAATTAGATATAGATAAAAAAGATTTAATTTATATTGCTTCAATTTAAGATAAAATTAATTTGGATGCTTGGTTATTTCAAGGCGTGTTTTTATTTGACATGCCTTTTAATTTAATATACTTATTATAATGTTTAATATACTTATGTTCTTTAAGTCTTATTTATTTTCGAGGCTTATTCTAAACTTTTGTTCGTAAGTCTTGTTTATTTTTTATGTTTATTCCAAACTTTTTGCTGTTGGGATGGTAATGTCACTGGGTGCAATTGATAAAAATAATTTGAATGTTTGCTTTTGGGATGGTATTGTCATGGGTGCAATTGATAAAATTAATTTGGATGTTTGTTTATTCGAAGACGTGTTTTTATGTGACATGCAATTTAATTACTCAAACAATTTGTTGTAATGTTTAATATATTTAAACAATGTATAATATATTTATGTTTAGTTTAATTGTTTTTATTTTTAATAGTTTTTTTGGATAATTGTTTTTTAAAGTGTAAAATTTTTAATGATAATTTTTATTAGTTGGATGATGTGTAATGTATGTTTAAAGAATATTTTTATTTTATTAAATATATATTATCTATAATTTTTAAATTTTTAATTATTGGAAGATTTAAAAGATTTAATTTTCAATGCATGTTTATATCTCAATGCATGTAAATTTTCTATGATAGTTTTTTTTTAAGATTGGGATTTGTGTGATGTGGAAATTGAAAAATTATTTGTAAACTTTTATTTTTATTAGTTGGATGGTGTGTTATGTATGTTTAAAGAATATTTTTATATTATTAAATATATATTATCTATAACTTTTAAATTTATAATTATTGGAAGATTTAAAAGATTTGATTTTCAATGCATGTAAATTTTCTATGATAGTTTTTTTTTAAGATTGGGATTTGTGTGATGTTCCATATTTATTTTTACTTGTATATTAGATGTATTTTTTTTATTGTTGTTTGGATTCTGGAAGTGTCACTGGATATGTCTTTTCACAATTTTTGGGAAAAATATTACTATATTTACAGTAAATAAAATATAAAACAAAATAATGGATTGCATTGTGATCCGTTAATCGTAAAGCACTGAAAATGAACCAAAATTATAAAACCTTACTAATCGTGAAAGCTTACTCTAAGCAGCTCAATCAATCATAGTAAGTTAGTAAAGATCAATAGTCACAATTACCAAATAATTTGTTTATAAGATTGTGGGCTATTTTTGACCATTTTGCCCCCAACATTTTTTTTGGCTATCCTTAAAATTCCACTAGGATAGAGATTTTTCCCAATTATGTTTTTATTTTAATGGTATTTTATAATTGAATAATTTTCACAAATGTTGTGAAGATTTAGGAATTTTGTAAATAGATTTTTAATTTGGAAAACTTAAAATAAATATAATTAAATAAAGTGATGAGAATTATTATTAGGAATTTTACTTTGAAATTATATAATATCCATTATTTTAATATAATACCCAACTAGTTTATATTGTTCACCTTTAATATGGTTTTTTTCTCTCTCCTCGTTTCTTATATGCGAAACCTCCAAACATCGTTTCTCGTACCGTTCTCGTTTCCCGTTCCGTTTCCCGTTTCTCGTTTCTGGTAACATAGATCTGTACCACGAGGACCAAGAGTAAAAAGGAGCAGCTGGTGCTTTGAACAAGTTTCTCTTACGCGCATTCATTGATCAGCTTGTCTGCCCCCTGGATTTAGCACAAGTCCACCATAGGTAATGTAAGATTATTTTCATGACTTTTTAAGCAGCTTTGGTGCATTCATGAAATAAGGATGCTCAATCTTGCTGATATAGGTTTAGAATTCTTATCATTAGACTTGCACTTGTCTTTCTTGACTTTTCATGGAGCTTTGGTGCATTCATGAAATAAAGATGCCCAATCTTGCGGACATAGATTTAGAATGTTCTGTTCTTATTTTAGACTTGCACTTGCCTTTCAAATACTGTAATATCTGTACTACATTAGTGTCCTTTAAGATAGAAGATGGGCATCAGACGCGTTATATCCCGTTTCGCAAATCTCCTATATAACTAGCTCTGTGTCCAAGATTTACATTCGTGAATCCTATTTCAGTGTACACTCACGACACGGTATGTAGTTTCACTGTGCATATTTTCATTGTCAAATACTCAATATATAGCTTTATTAAGAGGTTTCTGCAGATGCTCATGAGATAGTATACAGTTTCATTGTTAAATAGAGGGGCGCATATTCAACAATCAAAAGCCTGGTCATGTGTAAGTCTGGACTCTGATGTGTTGAAGAACTCTATAGTCAGGTAAAAATAGTGAATATTCTTTGTCCAAGAATGGCTTTGCCTCGTCCTACTGTGCTTGTATTGTAAAAATAAATTCTTCTGTTCCTTGCAATTCGTATAGTAATTAGATTGCTTTTCTCGTTGGTAATGGACTTGTATTGTAATGTAGATAATGAAGAAGCTAAATTGCCTTCATTTAGTATATCTGCTTTTCACATTTCTTTAAACACAAATTCACTTTTAGTGTATTAAGAGGTTTTTGCAGAACTAGCATATATAGTTTTGTCGTCAACAAAGGGTCATCTTAAACAACCAAAAGCCTGGTCTAATACAAATCTAATAGTGAAGAACTTGTATTGAAAAACTTGACAGTTATCGGTTTTCAGTTGAGTAAAGGTCTTCTTCTCAGGGTAAGGTTTTCTTCTGAGCTTGTAGTATAGACTCTAGAGTCCATTACCTTTTTATCTAATAGACATTTATTTAACATTTTCTGATCCCGTTTTTGAAATGTAGCTTTGCCATGCACTGGTGGATGTCTGAACCTGTGGATGTCTACCACCAGTTTTTCCCAGGTGTTTATAAATGCCACCAAAATTGAGGAATTTGTTAAAACCTACAAGTAAACATCTATCACCCATAAGACTTTCATCCTTGAGGGGAATAATCTTCAGATGCCAAAAGGCCAGTGAGGCATAAATCTAACAGGGAAGGTCTTGCAGGTAGATTATCAGATTTCAGTTGAATGGAGTAACTTCTTCTCAGGTAAGAACAGTGAATTTGCTTCCTTGCTTCCTCCTAGAGCTTATAACTTGCCAAAATAACAAATATGCTGGAAAAATATCTAATAGTCTAATCAATGGATATATTAATTCTAGAGATAATGCATCTAATCGATCCGTCTTTGAAATTTAAAAATCTCGATGACTCTGGATGCAGCGAGAAACAGTTTTGGACTGAACATGGAAATGAGCCATTTCTTTATAATTCTCTGGCTGATTTCATTAACGCAGTGCCCATGTCAACAATACTCCACAGGCACATCAAATATCTTTGGCTTACAAACACAATGGAGTAGAATTCTGCCTGGGCCAATTATTCTGTGTTAGTGTGAACAATGATGCGAAGTTCCTCATTTCAAATTTATCTAACTCTATAAGGAAACGAGCCATTTCACTTGCACTCCCACATTTGTAACCGTACTGGTTGTATTTAGTTAAATTCTCTGGCTTATTTCATTATCGCAGTGCCAACAATACTCCACAGGCACATCAAATACCTTTGGCTTTTAAGAACACAAACACAATGGAGTAGAATTCTGCCTGGGTCAATTGTTCTGTGTTAGTGTGAACAATGATGCGAAGTTCTTCATTTCAAATTTATCCAACTCTATAAGGAAATGAGCCATTTCACTTGCACTCCCACTTTCTGTATTTAGTTCCGTTGACCTACTCGTCAGACATTAATATAATTATCTTATCTTATCTAGAGAAATTCATCATGAAAAAGTGGTATTTAACAATCTCAACAATAGTCCATGATCACATAAAAATCCTTTCACTGTTGATCATTTTTGGTAAGATCACTAATACAATAAAGTAGACAGTGAAAAAACTAACACAATAAAGTAGAATTCATTTTTAGTCACATACAATGGTTGCGTGAGTCTATGTTTTTAGAGTTTCCTGATTTGGATTATAATGCTATGCCACGTTTGTAACCATACATTGGTTGTATTCAATCCCATTGACGAGTTATCCCATTGACCTACTGGTCATACAGACATTAATATAATTATCTTATCTTATCTAGAGAAATTCATTATCAAAAGTGGCATTTAAGAATCTCAACAACGGTCCATGGTCACATAAAAATCCTTTAACTTTTGATCATGTCTGGTAAGATAACTAAGAATTCATTTTTAGTCACATACAAATGGCAGCGTGAGTCTGTTTTTAGAGTTTCCTGATTTGGGTTATAATGCTATGCTACTTTATGGACATCCGACAGGAGTTATGCCCCTAGCTAAATGTAACAAGTACCGTGAGCTCGAGATCTCCTTGTTTCAGCGGGATGGCAGTAGTTCGTTGGCTGAAATAACTCATTTTGGTCTTCAGAGTTCTTTTAACTGCTATGCTACTTTGTGGACATTCGACAGGATTTATGTTCCTAGCTAACTGTGACTTCCGTAAATAAACAGATTTAAGTACTCTGAGCTCGTGATCACCTTGTTGATAATCAGAGTTCTTTTTACTGCTGATCCTGATCTCTGGTAAGGTTTCATCCATTATGATAATTTTTTGTGTAGCATGGTTTTTTGGACAATAAAAAAAATAAAAATAAAAATAAAAAAATAAAAATAAAAAATTGCGTTTTTGTGACTGATGTTAACCTTGGATGGTTTTTTAATTGGATGACATTCATCACAAAAAGCTCTAGAAGAGCTGGTATCAAGCGGACCTGTGCTGGTTAGCTAATGAATATCCTAAATTTGTTGATGGAGGTAAACTCTGCGAAGGACGTTTCTGAGAATGCAGATCTGAGAGATTTTGTGGGTTTTGTTAATGCATTACCACAAATGTCTCAGCATCGGCAAGCGGTCCTTGCTGGTTAACTAGTAATGATCCGAAATTTGTTGCTGAAGGTAAACTATGTTAATGAGTAGCTCATGGACGTTTCTGAGAATGCAGGTCTCAGCATCGGCAAACAGTCCTATGCTGAAGGTAAACTCTGTTTCTAAACAGATCTAAAGAATAACAAATGGCTATTATGAAACATCTCACATGTACTTTTGTTTATGTTCTTACCAGAGTTTTAGAAGAAGAAACAAGTTTGCCCGTTCTTCTGCTATTACTGCGAGCAATGGTTTCGAACTTCGATATCTTCTCACAAAGCACGAGAATATATTTATGTACAGCTTTAGTGGGCAATAATATTTAGTTAAGCTGTAGCAAGGAGCAAGGATGAAATATATATGTGAAAATTACAAATCTACGGTGCTGAAGGTAAACTCTGTTTCTGAATAGATCTGAAAAATACCAAATGGCTATTATGAAACATCTCACATGTACTTTTGTTATGTTCTTACCAGAAGAAACAAGTTTGCCCGCTCTTCTGCTATTACTGCGAGAAATGGTTTCGAACTTCGATATCTTCTCACAAAGCACGAGAATATATTTATGTACAGCTTTAGTGGGCAATAATATATAGTTAAGCTGTAGCAAGGAGCAAGGATGAAATATATATGTGAAAATTACAAATCTACGGTGCTGAAGGTAAACTCTGTTTCTAAATAGATCTGAAAAATACCAAATGGCTATTATGAAACATCTCACATGTACTTTTGTTATGTTCTTACCAGAAGAAACAAGTTTGCCCGCTCTTCTGTTATTACTGCGAGCAATGGTTTCAAGAACTTCGATATTCTCACAAAGCACGAGAAGATATTTATGTACAGCTCTAGTGGGCAATAATACATAGTTAAGCTGTAGCAAGGAGCAAGGATGAAATAAGAAACAAGTACTTTTGTTTCTGTTCTTACCAGAGTTTTAGAAGAAGAAACAAGTTTTCCCGTTCTTCTGTTATTACTGTGAGCAATGGTTTCGAACTTCGAAATCTTCTCACAAAGCACGAGAATATATTCATGTACAGCTTTAGTGGGCAATAATATATAGTTAAGCTGTAGCAAGGAGCAAGGATGAAATATATATGTGAAAATTACAAATCTACGGTGCTGAAGGTAAACTCTGTTTCTAAATAGATCTGAAAAATACCAAATGGCTATTATGAAACATCTCACGTGTACTTTTGTTATGTTCTTACCAGAAGAAACAAGTTTGCCCGCTCTTCTGTTATTACTGCGAGCAATGGTTTCAAGAACTTCGATATCTTCTCACAAAGCACGAGAAGATATTTATGTACAGCTCTAGTGGGCAATAATACATAGTTAAGCTGTAGCAAGTAGCAAGGATGAAATATATATGTGAAAATTACAAATCTACGGTGCTGAAGGTAAACTCTGTTTCTAAATAGATCTGAAAAATACCAAATGGCTATTATGAAACATCTCACATGTACTTTTGTTATGTTCTTACCAGAAGAAACAAGTTTGCCCGCTCTTCTGTTAGAACTTCGATATCTTCTCACAAAGCACGAGAAGATATTTATGTACAGCTCTAGTGGGCAATAATACATAGTTAAGCTGTAGCAAGGAGCAAGGATGAAATAAATGTGAAAATTACAAATCTACGGACTTTATTTAACAAATTACCTGAAATATTCTGAGTTTTCTTATATCAGCTTGAGATTTGGAAGGCACCAGGAGGTTGAATTGTTCTTTTCTGCAGAACAGCTTTGGAAAACCATTGTCTGAGATATAATAAGTTCTTTACCGAAGAAGAAACAAGTTTGCCCGTTCTTCTGTTATTACTGTCTCAATATCTTCTCACAAGACACGAGAAGATATTTCTGTACTAGTGGGCTTCTATGAAATATCTAGAAATATGTCTTCTATGAAATGTATATGTGAAAATTACAAATTTACGCTACGCACTTTATAGAGCAAATTACCTTAAATTTTCCGAATTTTCGATTGGAAGCCCGAATTGTTCTTTTCTTGAAACAACTTTGGGATCCTAACAAGCAATTTTTATTTTTATGTTTTTCAGCGGAAAAAACACTGGGTACAATTGTCAAAAATATTGTGCATACATATAATCTCCATTCTACAAAGTGTTATAAGCTCTGTATTGTCCATGTAAGGCTACATATGTGGCAAAGATTATAAACTCAAAGTAAACAAAAGGAAGTCCAGAAAGTTGACCCATAACAGTGACATGAGTGTTCAAATATTCAGCAAATATAATGGGCATTGAAAACAAAGAACCTATGGGAGTTGTATGGAGCTAGCTGGCCCGTGTAAGTGTTATCCTCCAGGTATTGAAAGTGCATGTATCCCGCAGCCTTGGTAAGACCCTTTTTGGACAGTGTATCTGCAACAATGTTTGAATCTCTGTAAGTATGGTGAAAGGTGATGCAGTCATAAGAAGACTTTAGAGATTGAATGTGGTTGAGCCATCCCCAACATACTGTCAATACTGTCAATGAGGGATTTGGAATCCCCGTATACATGAATGGTAATGGTATTCAAATTAAGCTTCTTAAACCAAAGGAGGCTCCATAGTGCCAAGATTTCAGCCCTCATGTTGGTGCTTGTGCCACCATGTATCTTGTATTGTTTTCTGTCACAGATCCTAAAGCAGGCACCACAGATCCTAACGCAGGCACCACAACCACATATTCCCGCATGTGTTGCACCATCAAAGTACCCTACTAGAAACTGAATGCATGGTTGTATTAGACAAACACTTAAATCTCTGTCAGTATATACTCAAATTTTCTGCATATCCATCCAAGTGCCAACGTAGGAACAGATTCTGTGTTGATAGGGATGCCTTCAAAAATATATTTGTTCCTGGCGCGCCATATTTCCCATAAGAGATATAGAGGGATTGTAGTTGCCACTCAATTCTAACCACTAGCACAATGTTCAACAGACAGGTGAGTACTAAAAGGAATATTAAAATTCTGGGATATCGGGTGCCATACCTGTGTTGAAATAGAGCAATCTAGGTCCATGTAAGCCCTTCTTACGCAGATTCTCCCAAGTCAGTTGTAATATCCTAAAATGCAGAATCTGCGTAAGAAGGGCTTATTAAATAGAGCAATCTAGGTCCATGTAAGCCCTTCTTACGCAGATTCTCCCAAGTCAGTTGTAATATCCTAAAATGCAGAATCTGCGTAAGAAGGGCTTATTAAATAGAGCAATCTAGGTCCATGTAAGCCCTTCTTACGCAGATTCTCCCAAGTCAGTTGTAATATCCTAAAATGCAGAATCTGCGTAAGAAGGGATCTGAAAATGCAGCCTTATTTATATTAATAACTGAAGGAAAGGTACATGCCCATACAATAAATTTCAAGACCCTGTAATGGCATGCACAGCTGCTTAACAAAATGAGAAGACAATTGCAATTAAGCACAACCGTGAACCCTGGATGGATCCACCAGACAAAATAATGCCCATAAGGTTTTTGTCCTTGGGATCAAACTAGAACTTGATCCGCATTTAAATAAGAACGCAACAAATTATAAATATAACCATACATATAGAGATGCAGGAGAAATAATACTTCATTTCATTACTGTAAAACACTGAAATATGTTTACAAACATAAATGGAAATAAACTAGCTAGGGCGATGGTATCTTATTTTTGAGAAAAGATGTGGCGGCTACACGTCTTTGAACTGTGTTACAATGAGGCTCGAAGGCCTATTTATTGTTGAAAAACAATGGAAAACTCTAAACATCCAAAAACTTAACCCTAGAAGATGAAACACCAAACTATGGGCCCCGTTTGGGTAAATTGGTACATCAACTTCTTGGGTTTGTAACTTTGATGCGCACAATATCTCATTAGAAAGATCTATTCGAGAACTACAACTTTGGGAAGAACAACATTGATCGAAAGGCCCATGTTGCTCCTAGTTTTTCCAAAAAACGTTGTTTAGGGCCTCAAAATGGTTCCGAAAGTTCAGGACCCGAAAAACTGCTAAAAATAGTACATTGTGCTACAATTAAGGAAACTGAAAAGCTGGAATTGGCGGGTGGCCACCAATATCAACTGGACCATTCCTCCCCCTTAGGAAGCAATGGTCCCCATTGCATTGAGTTTCTCCATGAGATGAGAAAACCTCTGTTGAACTTGGTCCATGGTGAGCCACTTGCCCTGGTGAAGGAGTTGGCCTGCTTTGACAACTCGATACAGTTGGATATTCTACTAGCGAGTGTGCTTGATCTGTGTGTCCATGATCCGATCAGTTGTAGTTTGTTCCATGCAATTTGGATTTAACTCTATGGGTGTGAGCTGTTCTGCAATGTCGGATGTGTCTAGTAATGGTGTAAAGTATGGCCACAGGTGGTCCACATTGAACACTGGGTGCAGGCCAAGGAATGAGGAAATGCTAAGCTCAAATGCATTGTCTCTCACATCATATTGGAGTGCTATGAATTTCAAGTATTTTGCATGAATGATGTCCCTCCATATCCCATCTCGATTTAGAGCCCGCCACATGGAGTTTATCAACCTTGCCCATCCAAATATTTTCACCTCCAAGATCCCCCATCCTCTAAATTCCTTTGGAACCGTGATATTATCCCATTTTGTTAAATGGAATTTCTTTTCTACCCCAATTCCAATCCAAATAAAGTGTGCCATTATACTCCGCATCTTTTATAAATAATAAAGGAGGGAAGTATATATAGGTGTGGCCAATATACTTCTATTTGTTGTACCGCTTGTGTTAGGGTGTACCTACCCCCCAAAGTAAGCCATCCGTTAGACCAGCCAAACAATCTATGTCAGAATTTTTCCAGTAGCCATAACCAATCAGTTGACCTGTAATTGTTGGGCTTGAGATGGAATCCTAGATATGTAAAGCCCTCGCAAAGGGGTTTAGTTTCAACTCCAAATATACATGCAACGAATGAAATCACCTCATGATCCCCATTGCATTGAGTTTCTCCATGAGATGAGAAAACTTCTGTTGAACTTGGTCCCTGGTGAGCCACTTGCCCTGGTGAAGGAGTTGGCCTGCTTTGACAACTCGATACAGTTGGATATTCTACTAGCGATCCGATCAGTTGTAGTTTGTTCCATGCAATTTGGATTTAACTCTATGGGTGTGAGCTGTTCTGCAATGTCGGATGTGTCTAGTAATGGTGTAAAGTATGGCCACAGATGGTCCACATTGAACACTGGGTGCAGGCCAAGGAATGAGGAAATGCTAAGCTCAAATGCATTGTCTCTCACATCATATTGGAGTGCTATGAATTTCAAGTATTTTGCATGAATGATGTCCCTCCATATCCCATCTCGATTTAGAGCCCGCCACATGGAGTTTATCAACCTTGCCCATCCAAATATTTTCACCTCCAAGATCCCCCATCCTCTAAATTCCTTTGGAACCGTGATATTATCCCATTTTGTTAAATGGAATTTCTTTTCTACCCCAATTCCAATCCAAATAAAGTGTGCCATTATACTCCGCATCTTTTATAAATAATAAAGGAGGGAAGTATATATAGGTGTGGCCAATATACTTCTATTTGTTGTACCGCTTGTGTTAGGGTGTACCTACCCCCCAAAGTAAGCCATCCGTTAGACCAGCCAAACAATCTATGTCAGAATTTTTCCAGTAGCCATAACCAATCAGTTGACCCGTAATTGTTGGGCTTGAGATGGAATCCTAGATATGTAAAGCCCTCGCAAAGGGGTTTAGTTTCAACTCCAAATATACATGCAACGAATGAAATCACCTCATGATCCCCTCCAAAGAATAAAAGTAACGATTTACCCCCATTTATCCTCAACGCCGATGCCTCGCCAAATCTCATAAGTATATAATGCATAGTCAACCAGTGAGATTTGGATACCATCCCGAATGTGAGGTTATCATCAACAAAAAACTGTGAGATATATCAACATTTCTACCCAACTTGATGCCACATAAAATTCCAGAAGATCTAGCCTCCTTGATTTTAAGGCTGAGCCCATCCATGACTAATATAAAGAGTAATGGAGAGAGTGAGCAACCCTGTCGAAGTCCTCTTTTGGAATTAAAAAAACGGGATGGAAATCCATTAATCAAGACAACAAAAGTAGTCGAGGTAACACATCCCATAATCCATTCGACATTATAAGTCGCCAAGCCAATCTTCGTTAGTATGAGTCGCAAGAAATCCCAATCCATAGAACCATATGCCTTCTATAGGTCACCAGTGCCTCCATTTTCTTCGTGTGGATGGAGTGAATACACTTGTGTAGTAGCCACTGTGTCATGAATCAAATGATTAGGCAAGAAACCATATTGTTCTGGAGAGTACACTTCATGTGCTCTGCAATGATTTTTGAGGTGAGATTGTATGTAATATTGCAGATAGAGATATGTCTGAAGTCTGCAAATGTGGAGGGATCAGATGACTTTGGTATGAGAGCGATGAAGGCAGAATTAATGGTTGTCGACACATACCCAATAGTCTTGGACTCTTCAACCATGTACATAAGCTCATGTCCCATTAAGTCATAGAAATGGAGGAAGATCTCAACAGTCTAGCTCATCCAGGCCAAGACACTTATCCCTCGCAAAAGATTTTAAAATTCTAATAACCTCGTCTATCTCAATGGGCCTGAATAAGACCTTATTCTGAGCCTCATCAAACATGAGGGGGTAGTTCTCCAATGCCTAGATTTGATCTTCTATGTTCACCCTAGTTTGGTT
This sequence comes from Pinus taeda, assembly GCA_000404065.3. NCBI lineage: Eukaryota > Viridiplantae > Streptophyta > Pinopsida > Pinales > Pinaceae > Pinus > Pinus taeda. Next base: position 207,761 of record APFE030116326.1, on the reverse strand, counting down.
TGTGTAGAATGATTGATCCGGACTTAAACAGGAACACAACAAATTATAGAGATAACCATAAACACATATATGCAGCGGAAATAATACTTCATTTCATTAATGTAAAATACAGAAATATGCTTACAAACAGTAATGGAAATAAACCAGCTAGGGCGATGGTAGCTCATCTCTAAGAAGAGATGTGGTGGTTACATGCCTTTGAACTGTGTTACAATGAGGCTCGAAGGCCTATTTATTGTTAAGAAATAATGGAAAACCCTTAACATTCCAAAACCTAACCCTAGGAGATGAAACGCCAAACTGTGGGCTCCATTTGGGTAAATTGGTACATCAACTTCCCGAAGTCGTAACTTTGGCATACAATCTCCGTTTGATGTGTACAATAGCTCGTTAGAAAGATCTATCTGAGCACTACCACTTTGGGAAGGGTAACATTGTTTTATTGAATCATGTTGCCCCCAGATTTCCCAAAAAACGTCGTTTAGGGCTTCAAAACAGCTCCGGAAGTTCAGGACCCGAAAAACTGCTAAAAATAGTAAGTTGTGCTACAATTAAGGAAACTGAAAATGCTGAGAGAAACAATGGTGGGGGTCCAGGTGGATTTGGAAGGTGGCCACCAATATCCACCTGGATCATTCCTCCCCCCTTAGGAAGCAATGGTTCCCATTGCGTTGAGTTCCTCCATGAGATGAGGAAAATTTTGCTGAACTTGGTCCCTAGTGAGCCACTTGTCCTGGTGAAGGAGTTGGCCTGCTTTGACAACTCGATACAGTTGGATATTCTGTTGGCGAGTGTTCTTGATCTCTATGTCCATGATCCGATCTGTTGCAGCTTGTTCCATGCAATATGGATTTAATTTTGTGGGTGTAAGCTATTCTGCAATGTCGAATGTGTCTAGCAATGGTGGAAAGTATGGCCGAAGGCAATCCACATTGAACACTGGGTGCAGGCCAAGGAATGGGGGAATGCTAATCTCAAATGCATTGCCTCCCACAACCCTAGTAATGGTGTAAGGACCATATCGGAGTAGTCTCAGTTTCTGATAGGCTCCAGTAAGGCGTTCCTTTTGCAAATGCAACCAGACTTTGTTGCCCATCTGAAACTTGTGTGGCACCCAATGTTGATCATGTCGCTGCTTGTACTTAGCATTTGATTTCTCCAGGATGTCATGGACCTGCTGGCGAATATGTTGGATGTGCTTAATGAAGTTGGTTGCCTTATTTGTTTCGGACTGGACATGAGCCGAATCTATGTGAGTAGCTGCAAGTGGCATGGCCACATCAATGGGGCATAGTGGCTGGAATCCCAAGCCCACTTGAAAAGGGTTGTGGCCAGTCGAGTTGTGAATAGCTCGGGTGTAACTGTGTTGAACATAGGGGAGGCTTTCGTCCCATGTGCATGGATGCTTTGAGTTGTAGATACGCAGAATGTGCACAATCATCCTATTGACAACCTCTATCTGGCCATCAGTTTGAGGATGGAACGCTGTGGACTTAATGAGTTTGGTGTTTAGCATTGGCCAGAGGCTGGACCAAAAATGTACTGAGGAACCGACTGTCTCGATATGAGATGATAGACTGTGGGGTCCCAAAGTGCACCCATACTCGTTCAAAGAAGAGTTTAGCAGTGGCTTCTGCTGTGATATTCTTCTTGTAGCCCGCCATAATGGCCATCTTCGAGACCCTGTCGACAACCACAAATACACAGTCATTTCCATGCTTAGTGGAAAGAAGGCCTAACATGTAATCCATGGAGATGGATTCCCAAGGTCGACTAGGGGTAGGCAGCGGGGCATAGAGGCTTTGCTTCTTGATGGTTGGTTTGGCAATGGCAAAGGCAGTACATGATCTAATGTACTTCCCAACATCCTGTCGAAGATTCAGCCAATAGAAATAATTTTGTAGTACTCCCACCGTTTTCTCGACCTCGAATTGCCTAGCAGCCCGACTGTAGTGTGCTTCTCAAATCATCTTGGCACGCTCGCTTGAAGGAACACAAAGGTGACCCAGGTGGCATAACAGGGCATCTTGGAGATGAAAATCTGGAACATGTCGACTCTCCAAGAGTGTCTGGTATGTGTGGCCGAATTCTGGGTCGCTTTTGTAAAGAAGTGGCCAATCAGAAGTCTTGTGTCCACAAGAGTTGAGCATGGTAGTTAATGCCATGATCGGTGGTTGATTGAGGCAATCTGCAACATTATTGGTGCTGCCCTTCTTATACTTGATATTCAAATGGAACTGTTGTAGGTATGTAGACCACTTTTGATGGCGATCATTCTGCAATTTCCCTTGGGTCTGTATGAACTGCAGGGGTCGGTGGTCTATGTGGATGATCGTTTCCTTCCCCAAAATGTAATGCTTCCATTGTCGGCAGGCCTACACAATGGAATACATCTCTTTATCATAAGTGGGATACTTTCGGACTGTGTCTGAAAGTGTTCCACTGTGATATGCCACTGGATGCCTATGTTGAGTAAAGATTGCCTCAATAGCATAGTCAAAGGCATCTGTCTCGACCTCAAATGGTTGTAAATATGGTAACGCGAGCACTGGTGCCGTGCAGAGACGATCTTTCAACTCTATGAATGCCTTTTGCTGAGATTTAGACCAAAAGAATTTTTCTTTCGCTCCTCCCTTGGTGACTTGACTTAAGGGCCAAGTGATATGAGAAAACCCCAACATGAACCTGCGGTAGAAGTTGGCAAGACCTAGAAAGTTGTAGAGCTCTATTAGAGTGGTTGGAGATGGTCAATCCCGAATGACTTGAATCTTGGATGGATCCACATGCACCCCCTTTTCATCAATAATGTATCCCAAATACTGAACCTGGGTCATGCCAAAAGTGCATTTCTCCAAATTGGCACATAGTTTGTGTTGCCACAGTGTTTGGAGAACCTGTCGAATGTGGTGGAGGTGTTCTTCCCAACTTTGGCTAAAGATCAGAATGTCATCCAAGTATACCACTACAAATGAGTTGGTGAATGCCTGCAAGATGTCATTCATTAGCCTCATGAAGGTTGCAGGAGCATTCGTCAATCCGAAAGGCATAACCAACCATTCGAAAAGGCGCTCCTTGGCTTTGAAGGCAGTCTTCCACACATCAGAGGGTTCGATTGGTACCTGGTGATATCCTGACTTCATATCGATCTTGCTGAAATATTTCGCCCCCTTTAGTTGGTCCAGGAGGTCATCAATCCGCAGGATCGGGTACCTATTATGGACAATGATCTTGTTCAGCGCCCAATAGTCAATACAGAGTCTCCAAGTCCCATCCTTCTTCTGTACCAACACGATCGGGCTCCCACAAGGTGATGAACTCGGACATATGTGACCTTTCTGCAGGAGCTCCTGAATCTACCTCTTGATTTCATCATTCTCTAGAACAGAGCGCCGATAAATTGGTCCATTGGGTAGTGGTGCACCTAGGGTCGGATCGATGGAGTGCTTGACATGACAGTGCAGAGGAACCCCTGCGGGGGAGGTGAAGATGTCCTCGTACTCCTCCACGACCTTATCCATCTGTAGTTGTCGTGTGGAGAGGCCATGTTTGGAGGCCGTGGCCACCATTTTCTTCTTTCCTTGAGGGCGTATGTTATATACCTAGGGGGAATAATATGGGGTACCAAGGGAGGTACCCAAGGTAATAATGTAATAATGGGATGGGCCATAGTAATAAATAAGGTGGTTAACCCATATCATGTAAGGGACCACAAGTAGTTAACGTATCATCAGGAAAACAAATTTCCCGCTTTTGGAAATGAGCTTACTGTATTGTTTTGCAGTAATCAAAGAGATGGTGGTAGGCAGTGCTACCTCTGGTATTTTGTACAACTTATTTCCCAATGTAATAATAATAGCACGGGGCCTTGATTCATACACAGCATGTCGCTTCCACAAGTATGGTTGTCCTAATAATACATCACAAACTTCAAGGGGAGCAATGTCACATAATACCTCATCCGTGAAGGGCTTGATGTTGTATGGAAGGCGACACTGCTAGCTCACGTGAAGATCCCGTCCTTGGTAAAACCACCCAATGGTGTACGGTTTTGGATGTGTTGTGGTCGGTAAGTCCAACCGCTTCACAACCTCTGCCGAAATGAAGTTCTTTTGGCTCCCGCTATCAACAATGAACTCTAGTGGGGAGCCCTTTACCCACATCTGGGAGTGGAAGAGGCGCTCCTCCTCCTCTGGATCTTCGGGTTCATTTTTCTGCATCTTGGCGGTAGCAACAGTGGCGTTGGGATCCGCATCAATGATCTGCTTCCTTTTGTCCTTCTCCTTGTCGAGTTCTAACTCAGAGTCGGTACATGTATCTGATTCTGAAACCTTTAGCTCAGCCACCAATGATTGTTTGGCCCGACACTCAGTTGTGTTGTGAGTGGAGCTCTTATGGAACTCACACCATTTTCACGTGTCCTTTTTCGGCTTCACGGCGCTGTTCTTTGCTTGCAGCTTCGACGGGTTGTCTTGGGCTGCCTCGCCTTGGCTTTGTCCTTTGTTCTGTGGTTTAGGGGAACCTTTCCGTTGCTTTGGATTTGCAGATCCAAAGTCTCGCTTCTTTTGTTTAAACTTCTGCTTGACCTTGACGACATATCAGTATGCTGTGCCGAGTGAGGAGATGTTCAGGAATTATATTTCTTCCTGGATGTACTTGTGCAGGTACCCGCGGTATTTGAGTATCAAATTCTACTCCGAATCCTTGATACCCAACTTTGTGGGAAGGGTATGGAAAAGATTGGTGAACTTCGGCACGTCTTGGTCCCTTCCTTGCCGTAGCATTGTTCACTTTATGTATTCATCCTCATAGTTTCTGATAGGGTAGTACTGCTCCTTGATGGCATCCCGGAATGAATTCCAGGTGGGTGCGGCTGAAAATAGTGAGTCGGTACTTTCATCCTTTTGCTCGCAGTATGTTTCCCACCAGTCCTTGACATGGGGGGCTTCTTTGAGAAGAGCGAAAACAATCTTTTCCCGACTCAAAAATTCATGAACAGAAAAATAACCCTCTAGCAGATGTAACTATTTATCTATGGAATCTGCGTCTATCTGACCCTCGAATATGGGGATTTCAAAATTAACTTGTACCTTAAAGAGCGTGGTGTTTCCAGAGTCGTTGTTGGAAGCCGATGCGTCGCTTCTGGGTAGCCGCTGAAGGATCTCGGCAAAGTTGTCCATCATCACGTTCCGTTGTCACTCGAGGGCTTCCTCGAGCAAGATTTTGATAGGATCACCTGCCCCCTCGTCTTTCTTCTCATCCGCCATGGGAGGCCGTCGGGATTTGCGAGGCTGGTCTTGCAAAGGTTCGACCAGTTCAAGCCCTAACTCCTTATATCCTAACTTCGTTGAAAACATGCAAAGAAAAACAGAGAAAAAACAGACCGCTCTGATACCATTGATCTGGAATTAAATAAGAACACAACAAATTACAGAAATAACCATAAAGACAGATATGCAGTGGAAATAATACTTCATTTCATTAATGTAAAATACAGAAATATGCTTACAAACAGTAATGGAAATAAACCAGGTAGGGCGATGGTAGCTTATCTCTGAGAAGAGATGTGGTGGCTACATGCCTTTGAACTGTGTTAGAATGAGGCTTGAAGGCCTATTTATTGTTGAGAAATAATGGAAAACCCTTAACATTCCAAAACCTAACCCTAAGAGATGAAACGCCAAACTATGGGCTCCGTTTGGGTAAATTGGTACGTCAACTTCCCGAGGTCGTAACTTTGGCATACGATCTTCGTTTGACGCATACAATAGCTCGTTAGAAAGATCTATCTAAGCACTACCACTTTGGGAAGGACAACATTCGTCCATGGAACCATGTTGCCCCCAGATTTCCCAAAAAACGTCGTTTAGAGCCTCAAAACAGCTCCGGAAGTTCAGGACCCGAAAAACTGCTAAAAATAGTAAGTTGTGCTACAATTAAGGAAATTGAAAATGCTGAGAGAAACAATGGTGGGGGTTCAGGTGGACTTGGCAGGTGGTCACCAATATCCACCTAGATCATTCCTCCCCCCTTAGGAAGCAATGGTTCCCATTGCGTTGAGTTCCTCCGTGAGATGAGGAAACTTTTGCTGAACTTGGTCCTTGGTGAGCCACTTGCCCTGGTGAAGGAGTTGGCCTGCTTTGACAACTCGATATAGTTGGATATTCTATTGGCGAATGTTCTTAATCTGTTTGACCGTGAACCGATCAGTTGCAGTTTGTTCCATGCAATCTAGATTATATTTTGTTGGTGTGAGCTGTTCTGCAATGTTGGATGTGTTTAGCAATGGTGGAAAGTATGGCCGAAGGTAATCCAAATTGAACACTGGGTGCAGGCCAAGGAATGGGGGAATGCTGAGCTCAAATGCATTGCCTCCCACAGCCTTAGTAATGGTGTAAGGACCATATCGGACTGGTCTCAGTTTCCGATAGGCTCTAGTAAGGCGTTCCTTTTGCAAATGCAACTAGACTTTGTCGCTCCCGTGAAACTTGTGTGGCACCCGATGTTGATCATGTCGCTGCTTGTACTTGGCATTTGATTTCTCTAGGATGTCATGGACTTGCTGGCGAATATGTTGGATGTGTTCAATGAAGTTGGTTGCCTTATCTGTTTCGCACTGGACATGAGCCGAATCTATGTGAGTAGTTGTAAGTGGCATGGCCACATCAATTGGGCATAGTGACTGGAATCCCAAGCCCACCTGAAAAGGGTTGTGGCCAGTCGAGCTGTGAATAGCTCAGTTGTAGCTATGCTGAACATAGGGGAGGCTATCGTCTCATGTGCGTGGATGCTTTGAGTTGTACATGCGCAGAATGTGCACAATCATCCTATTGACAACCTCTGTCTGACCATCAGTTTGAGGATGGAAGGTTGTGGACTTAGTGAGTTTAGTGTCCAGCATTGACCAGAAATTGGACCAAAATTTACTGAGGAACCGACTGTCCCGATCTGAGATGATAAACTGTGGGATCCCAAAGTGCACCCACACTCGTTCAAAGAAGAGTTTAGCAGTGGCTTCTGCTGTGATATTCTTCTT
>APFE030116326.1:177777-199990 GCA_000404065.3 Pinus taeda | reverse complement strand
GGGATCCCAAAGTGCACCCACACTCGTTCAAAGAAGAGTTTAGCAGTGGCTTCTGCTGTGATATTCTTCTTGCAGGTCGCCATAATGGCCATCTTCGAGAACCTGTAGACAACCACAAATACACAGTCATTTCCATGCTTAGTGGAAGGAAGGCTGACATGTAATCCATGGAGATGGATTCCCAAGGTCTACTAGGGGTAGGCAACGGGGCATAGAGGCCTTGCTTCTTGATGGTTGGTTTGGCAATGGCACAGGCAGTACATGATCTGATGTACTTACCAACATCTTGTCGAAGATTCGGCCAATAGAAATACTTTTGCAGTACTACCACCATTTTCTCGACCCCGAAATGCCCCGCAGCCCGATTGTAGTGTGCTTCCCAAATCATCTTGGCACATTCGCTTGAAGGAACACAAAGGTGACCCATGTGGCATAACAGGGCATCCTGGGGGTGAAAATCTGGAACATGTGGACCCTCCAAGAGTGTTTGGTATGTGTGGCCGAATTCTGGGTCGCTTTTGTAGAGAAGTGGCCAATCAGAATTCTCGTGCCCACAAGAGTTGAGCACGGTGGTTAACGCCATGATCGGTGGTCGACTGAGGCAATCTGCAACATTATTGGTGCTGCCCTTCTTATACTTGATATTCAAATGGAATTGTTGTAGTTATGTAGACCACTTCTGATCGCGATCATTCTGCAATTTCCCTTGGGTCTGTATGAACTATAGGGGTCAGTGGTTTGTGTGGATGACCGTTTCCTTCCCCAAAATGTAATGTTTCCATTGTTGGCAAGCCTACACAATGGAATACATCTCTTTATCATAAGTGGGATACTTTCAGACTGTGTTTGAAAGTGTTTCACTGTGATATGCCACTCGATGCCTGTGTTGAGTAAGGACTGCCCCAATAGCATAGTCAGAGGCATTTGTCTCGACCTCAAATGGTTGTTGTAAATCTGGTAACGCGAGCACTGGCACCGTGTAGAGGCGATCTTTCAACTCTATGAATGCTTTCTGTTGAGATTCAGGCCAAAATAATTTCACTTTCGCTCCTCCCTTGGTGACTTGACTCAAGGGCCAAGTGATATGAGAAAACCCCAACACGAACCTGCAGTAGAAGTTGACAAGACCTAGAAAGCTGCGGAGCTTTGTCAAAGTGGTTGGAGATGGCCAATCCCGAATGACTTGGATATTCGCTGGATCCACATGCACCCCTTGTTCATCAATAATGTATCCCAGATACTGAACCTGGGTCATGCCAAAAGTGCATTTCTCCAAATTGCCACATAGCTTGTGTTGCCGCAGTGTTTGGAGAACCTGTTGGATGTAGTGGAAGTGCTCTTCCCAACTTTGGCTGAAGATCAGAATGTCATCCAAGTATACCACTACAAATGAGTTGGTGAATGACCGAAAGATGTCATCCATTAGCCTCATGAAGGTTGCAGGAGCATTCGTCAATCCAAAAGGCATAACTAACCATTCGAAAAGGCCCTCCTTGGCTTTCAAGGTAGTCTTCCACACATCAGAGGGTTCGATTGGTACCTGGTGATATCTTGCCTTCAAATCGATCTTGCTGAAATATTTCGCCCCCTTTAGTTGGTCCAGGAGGTCATCAATCCGCAGGATCAGGTACTTATTACGGATAGTGATTGTAAAAATTTCTCATTTCACACCCCGGTTTTCAGTTTCACCTTATTTCTCCCATAATAGTTAAATGCCATTTCTCATATCCATACATTCAACCACTGAAAATATATTTTTTGCTGAAAACACAAATTCTGGAAATTTTATAGAATGCTGGAAAATGTAGGGAAAAAAAATAAAATTAAATAAAATTAAATTAAAATAAAATAAAATAAATCAGCAGGTACAAATTGCCATTCAACACATTAAACACAGTGATTTTTGGTCAAGGTGACTCTGGAAAAACCCCCTACAACTCTTGGGGAAAATCAGTTCGAGAGCTCTTTCTTATTTCTGAAAATGCTTTTTACAGTGAGAAATATTCAGCAAAAAATCAGCAAGCAAACTTTTACAACTTATCTCGTTTTCTGTGCCTCACAGCCAACTTGAAAATACTTGCAAATAGCAAAACAGAACAACGATAAATGTTGTACGGCCTCCTCGATTTTTGTGCCCAATTTTAGCCTTAAATGCTATTATATGGCCTGCTTAGAAAAGTGTGCACACTGCCATAAATATGTTGTACGAATTTCCTCGATTTCTATGCAGAAAAAAACTAGCAGTATAGTTGTACAGATTTGCCTCGATTTGCGTTCCAAGGTACAACCATTCGCTGTACGGATTTCTGCTCCTCGATTTCTGTCCACTTTCTATACAGATTTCTAGAAAATCGTGCCTAAATTATGTCTTTCACTGTGTGCTAATTCGGCTATACGGATTTGCTAAAATGTTGCCTTGGAATGTGTGTCACGCTGATGTCTCCTTCTCCTCCCTGTCCAGAAACCTCCCTTGCTCTCCTTCTCTCAATCTGCTCATGAAATAATGAATGAACTTTTCCTCATTTTTCTCCTTTAATCTAACCCTAAGTGACTTTTTGGAAACCCCTAAATCCAATGGTTGAAATAGATTGAGATATAGGGCTGAGATTAAATATTCATTTAAATCTCACTTTCTATTTTTTAATTCACCCCACTTTAATAAAGACCCACTTAGTCATTTATTTCCAAAGTCACCTTTCTTTTCTAATTTTACATTGACTTTATTAAAGTCATTTTAAAATTAGACTTTAGTAACTTTATCACTTAAAGTCACTTTTAAATTAGATTTATAAAGTCACTTTAGGAGAAAAATTAAATTCTTTTGGACACTTTTCCCTAGGCCAAAGATCAAAGCCTTAGGGAATCACCCATCCTTCGGTACCAAATTTCAACACTCCCTCTTATCGAGGAAGGTGATCCTCACCACACCCATCTTGTCTCTGAAGTAGATATGCTTGCCCCGCGGTAAGGCTTTGGTAAGAATATTTGCAACCTGCTCATCAATGGGAATATACTCAAGCTTCACAATGCCCTTCTGAACATAGTCTCTGATGAAATGATATTTGATTCCGATATGCTTTGACCTGTCATGAAATACTAGATTCTCCGTGAGTTTAATGCAACTCTGGTTATCACAGTAAATCACTGAAGGTCTCAACGGCTGACCAAATAAGCCAAACAACATCTTGCGAAGCCAGATGGCCTCACAACTAACTAGACTCGCTGCCATATACTCTGCTTCCGCTGAACTCAATGCTACTGATTGCTGCTTCCGGCTGAACCATGACACTACTGTCGAACCCAACCCAAAACAACACCCTGAAGTGCTCTTCCTATCAAAAGCACAACCTGCCCAATCAGAATCAGTATAACCTGCCAATCTCACTCCATCCCCCTGCCTCTAGTCCAGACCATAATCCATTGTCCCCTGCAAGTACCGCAAAATGTGTTTTGCAGCCACCTAGTGAACCTTCTTAGGCTCACACATAAATTGACTCATCGTGTTGACTGCAAAACAAATATCTGGTCTAGTATTGACCAAATACATCAAGGAACCAATCAGCTCCCTGTACAATGTGGGGTCTACCAACTCGGAATCCGAAGCATGAAGCTTCTTCCAGTTGGTGATCATCGGTGTTGACATGGGTTTACAATCCTCCATGTGGAATCTACCAAGGATGTCCACAATATACTTCCCCTGCCCCAGGAAGAAATGCCCCTCCTCCTGCCACACCTCCAAACCCAAAAAGTAATGCATCAAGCCAATGTCCCTCATCTCAAACTCCGTCGCAAGATCTCTCTTGCAGTGCTCTATGAGTCTCTCTGCACCTGTAATGACCAAGTCATCCACATACAGCACCAGAATGAGAGGCTCCTCACCTATCACAATAAAGTAAAGGTTCGGATCTGCCTCACTCTTTGTGAAACCCATCCCCTGTAAATAAGTATCTATCCTGGAGTACCAAGCTCTGGGAGCTTGCTTCAGGCCATAAAGGGCCTTCTTCAGTCTGCACACATGGGACTCCTTCCCATGCACCTCAAAGCCCTGTGGCTGCTCATGTACACCTCCTCCTGTATGAAGCCATTGAGAAATGCGGTCTTCACATCCATCAGGTGGATCTTCCAACCCATCTCTGCTGCAATCGATATAATGGAGCGGATCGAATTATATCGAGCCAAGGGAGCGAAGGTCTCCTCATAATCAACTCCCTCTACCTGGGAGAACCCTCTAGCCACAAACCTCGCTTTGAATTTCTCAATGCTGCCATCTGCAGCATGCTTTACCTTGTAAAGCCATCTGGAAGTAACAACGGACTTGCCCTCAGGCCTCGGCACCACCTCCCAAACATCATTCTTCATGATAGAAGAATACTCCTCCTGCATGGCCTCTCTCCAGACCTGCTGGCTAGCTGCCTCCTCATAGCTAGAAGGCTCAGAGTCAATGATGCTGGTAGCCATTGCCATATAGCTACAAAACCTCTCAAGTGGTCTACTCTCTCTGACCGACCTCTTAGGCTCAGCAACAGATGTGGCATCTCTCAAGGTGTCCTGAAGCCACTTTGGCTTCCTCTTCCCTGAGCATACTTTTCCCATTAGAGAATGAAATTCCTCCTCCTCATCACCATCAGGAGCCTGAATTCCTGACTGCCTGTCTGTTGTCCTCCTGCCTACACTTGAACCTGTAGACATTGAGGTACCGTGTGAACTGTCCATCAGTGGACTCCCTAGTGAACTGCTCTGTAGACTGCTCTACATGTTGCCCGGAGCACCATCCTCTGGCTCGGCGAGCTACCTCTCACTGATGGACCTGACATTGTCCTAGATGTACCTCTGGATCCTCCTGATCCAGGCCCACTGGATCCCTGCGACTGACTCAACTGCTGCTGAGGGTCTGGTTGATCCAGATACTCTAACTTCCGTGACCTCCTAAAGGCCTTGTCCTCCTTGAACTTCACATCCCGCCTGACAACAACTTTCCTCTGTGCAAGAATGTAAATCCGAAAAGCCTTTGAGGTCTCACTGTAGCCCACAAAGATACCATTCTCTGCGATGGGATCTAGTTTGGTCATCTTCTCCTTGGGTATGTAGGAGTATGTAATGCACCCAAAGATACGAAGATGACCAATATTAGGCTTCTTCCCAGAAAAAGCCTCCTTCGGAGTCATGTGCCCCAAGGCACGATGTAGACTCCTGTTTTGCAAATAAATAGCTGTGTTGCAGGCCTCTGCCCACAAGAACAATGGAAACCCCTGATCATGTAACATGGCTTTGGCAGCCCCTACGATGGACCTGTTCCTCTCCGCAACCCCGTTCTGCTGGGGGTTGTAAGGAACAGTGAACTCCCTCCTAATGCCTGCCTCCGCACAATAGTCAACAAACTCTCCAAGGGTGTACTCTCCCCCATTGTCTGACCTCAGGGACTTGATCTTCTGACCTGTCTCTATCTCCACAAGAGCCCTAAACTCCTGAAACCGCTTGAAGACCTCACTCTTGGTCTTCAAGAAATAAATCCAAGTCCTCCTGGAGTGATCATCAATGGATAAAAAATAGTACTCATATCCACTCAAGAAAACATGAGACATCCGATCGCTCACATCGGAATGAATCAAATCAAGTATCGCAGTGGCTCTGCTGTCACTATTGGGAAAAGGGGATTTGGCAAACTTGCCCATCGCACATCCTCTGCAAGTATCAAAGTGATCAGTACTGAAATCTGGGACACCTGTAGTGATCTCCCGCAAGGTCCTCAAGGCTCCATGATACATATGCCCCATCCTGCGGTGCCAAATCTCACACAGCACAGAACTGCTAGCTCTGTTGTCGGTACTACTGCTCAATGCCAAAAGGAACTAGAATGCAAACTTGTACACCTTTGCATGGCGTACACCTATCACTCTAGCTGAATCAACTGAAGTGCCCCTGGGATACATCAACACCTGTTCTCCCCTGAACAGTACCTCATATCCTCTGTCCTCCAAAGCTGAGACGGATATGAGGTTCTTCTTCATCCCTGACACATAAAGAACATTTGACACCTTCAAGGGAGGTTTGGACTCCCTTTGAAATGTCAGTGTCCCCACACCGACTGCTCTAACAATTATGTCATCACCGAGTACTACCTCCATATCAGTGCCACTCTCTGAAAGCTCTGAAAAGTACTCACGGGCTCCTGTCATGTGATGTGAAGCTCCACTGTCCACATACCAGATACCCGAAGATACTCCGCTAATCGAGGGAAAAGCATGCTCCCTTTGAACCTGTGTGGCAGGTGATCCTGCTCTAGAGGACTCACACGCAGTGAACCTAAACTCCCGGTCAAAACGATCTGCAAAGTCCTCAACCTCTTCTGAAGCTGCCATGCTCTGGTTCTTTCCCTTCTTCTTCTTCTTCTCCGGACACACAACTGCATAGTGTCCCATCTTTTGACAATTCCAACACTTCACCTTGGAATAGTCCCTCTATGTGTTACCCTGTTTACCATTACCTTTGCCTTTGCCCCCACCATTGCTTGTGGAAGCGTGCTTCTTCCCTTTGCCTTTCTTGCCTCCTGCCAACAGTGCTACATCCTCATCCTGCTCAACTGGTTTGGCTGCCCCAAGCTGACATTTTTTTATCTCTGTCTGAATGCAATCATCCCAAAACCTCTCCGATGTGGGAAGGGTCTCACGTGCACAAACCCCATCAGCAAAGTTCATCCATGAACAGGGGAGGCCATTCACTGCAATCCGCAAGAACTCAGTGGGTGGAATGACCTCTCCAATTGTTGCCAACTCATCTCTCACATTAGTAATCTTTGTGAGATATCCAGCTGCACTATCATTACCCATCTTAATGGTCTTCAACTTCTCCTTCAGGACCATTTTCCGGTTCTCATTGGTACTTTGGTAGAGATTGGACAATGTTGTCCACATCTCATGGGCATTTCTCTTTCCTCTCACATGAGGAATGCAATGGTCTTTGAGTCCGTCTAGAATCAGTCTCTTACCCTTGTTGTTCTTTTTATTATAATCAGCCAACTGAGTAGCATCAGTAGGCACAACAACATGGTTCTGTGTGGTATGCACCATGATGTCCCAAACTTCTGCCTCCTCAAAGATACTTTGCATTCTCTCATTCCAAACATTGTAATTCTTATGCCCATCCAACCTATCCTCCACCCTCAATCCCAATGAAATCCTGTTGTCCTAAAACAGAAAAATAGCACTGCTGTAGTAAAGATAAAACTGTTGCTTGTGAAAAATCAGCTTGCTGGAATTTTCTGAGTGAAAAAACAACGAGCTGTAATTTTTTTCCTTGCTGTCCCAAACTGCACTTCAGCACTCAAACTCTGATACCATGTAAAAATTTCTCATTTCCCACCCCGGTTTTCAGTTTCACCTTATTTGTCCCATAATAGTTAAATGTCCTTTCTCATATCCATACATTCAAACACTGAATTTTTTTTTTGCTGAAAACACAAATTCTGAAAATTTTACAGAATGCTGGAAAATGCAGAGGACAAAAAAAATAAATAAATAAATAAAATAAAAAAAAAAATAAAAATAAAAAAATACAGCAGGTACAAACAGCCATTCAACACATTTAAACACAGTGATTTTTGGTCAAGGTGGCCTTAGAAAAACCCCCTACAACTCTTGGGGAAAACCAATTTGAGAGCTCTTTCTTATTTCTGAAAATGCTTTTTACAGTGAGAAATATTCAGCAAAAAATCAGCAAGCAAACTTTTATAACTTATCTCGTTTTCCATGCCTCACAACCAACTTGAAAATACTTGCAAACAACAAAACATAACAGCAATAAATGCTATAAAACCTCCTCGATTTTTGTGCCCAATTTTAGCCTTAAATGCTGTTGTACGACTTGCCTAGAAAAGCCTGCAAGTTGCCATAAATACGTTGTACGGATTTCCTCGATTTCTGTGCAAAAAAACCAACAGTACAGTTGTACGGATTTGCCTCAATTTGCGTGCCAAGGTACAGCCACTTGCTGTACGGATTTTTGCTCCTCGATTTCTGTGCACTTTTTGTACGGATTTCTAGAAAATCGTGCCCAAATTCTACTTTTCACTGTGTGCTAACTCAACTGTACGGATTTGCTAAAATGCTACCTTGGAATGTGTTCCAAGCTGCTGTCTCCTTCTCTTCCCTGTCCAGAAATCTCCCTTGCTCTCTTGCTCTCATTCTCTCATTCTGCTCATGAAAGAATGAATGACATTTTCCTCCTTTAATCTAACCCTAAGTGACTTTTGGGGAACCCCTAAATCCAATGGCCGAAATAGATTAAGATATAGGGTTGAGATTAAATGTTCATTTAAATCTCACTTTCTACTTTTTAATTCACCCCACTTTAATAAAGACCCACTTAGTCATTTATTTCCAAAGTCACTTCTTTTCTGATTTTACATTGACTTTATTAAAGTCACTTTAAAATTAGACTTTAATAACTTTATCTCTTAAAGTCACTTTTAAATTAGATTTGACTTTATAAAAATTATAAAGTCACTTTAGGAGAAAAATTAAATTCTTTTGGACACTTTTCTCTAGGCCAAAGATCAAAGCCTTCGGGAACCACCTATCCTCCGGTACCAAATTTCAACAATGATCTTCTTCAGCGCCCGATAGTCAATATAGAGTCTCCAAGTCCCATCCTTCTTCTGTACCAATACGATCGGGCTCCCACAAGGCAATGAACTTGGATGGATGTGACCTTTCTGCAGGAGCTCCTGAATCTGCGTCTTGATTTCATTGTTCTCTAGAACAGAGCACCGATAAATTGGTCCATTGGGTAGCGGTGCACCTGGGGTTAGATTGATGGAGTGCTTGACCTGACAATGCAGAGGAACCCCTGCAGGGGAGGTGAAGATGTCCTCGTACTCCTCCACGACCTTATCCATCTGTAGTTATCATGCGGAGAGGCCCTGTCTGGAGGCCGTGGCCATAGTCTTCTTCTTTCCTTGAGGGCGTATCATCAGGAAAACAAATTTCCCGGTTTTGGACATGAGCTTACTGCATTGTTTTACAGTAATCAAAGAGATGGCAGTAGGCGGTGCTACCTCTGGTATCCTGTACAACTTATTTCCCAATGTAATAATAACATCACGGGGCTTTGATTCATACACAACATGTCGCTTCCACAAGTATGGTTGTTCTAATAATACATCACAAACTTCAAGGGGAGCAATGTCACATAATACCTCATCCGTGAAGGGCTTGATGTTATATGGAAGGCGACACTGTTGGCTCATGCAAAGATCCCGCCCTTGGTGAAGCCACCCGATGGTGTACGGTTGTGGATGTGCTGTGGTCGGTAAGCCCAACCGCTTCACAACCTCTGCCGAAATGAGGTTCTTTTGGCTCTCGCTATCGACAATGAACTGTAGCGGGGAGCCCTTTACCCACATATAGGAGTGGAAGAGACGCTCCTCCTCCTCTGGATCTTCGTATTCATTTTTCTGGATCTTAGCGGTAGCAACAGTGGCATTGGGATCCGCATCAATGATCTGCTTCCCTTTGTCATTCCCCTTGTCGGGATCTGACTCAGAGTCGGAACATGCATTTGATTCTGAAACCTTTAGCTCAACCACCAATGACTTCTTGGCCCGACACTCACTTGTATTGTGAGTGGAGCTCTTATGGAACTCACACCATTTTCCCGTGTCCTTTTTTGACTTCGCGGCGCTGTTCTTTGCTTGCAGCTTCGGCAAGTTGTCTTGGGCTGCCTCGCCTTGGCTTTGTCCTTTGTTCTATGGTTTAGAGGCACCTTTCCCTTGCTTTGGATTTGTAGATCCAAGGTCTCGCTTCTTTTGTTTAAACTTCCGCTCGACTTTGACGACATATCTGTATGTTGTGCCGAGCGAGGAGATGTTCAGGAATTGTATTTCTTCCTGGATGTACTTGTGCAAGTAGCTGCGGTATTTGAGTATCAAATGTTGCTACGAATCCTTGATACCCAACTTTGTGCGAAGGGTATGGAAAAGATTGGTGAACTCTGGCACATCTTGGTCCCTTCCCTGCCGCAGCGTGGTCTACTTTATGTATTCATCCTCATAGCTTCTAACAGGGTAGTACTGCTCTTTGATGGCATCCTGGAATGAATTCCAGGTGGGTGCTGCTGAAAATAGTGAGCCGGTACTTTCATCCTTCTGCTCGCAGTATGTTTCCCACCAGTCCTTGACGTGGGGGGCTACTTTGAGAAGAGCGAAAGCAATATTTTCCCGACTCGAAAGTTCATGAACATAAAAATAACCCTCTAGCAGATTTAACCATTTATCTACGGCATCTGCGTCTATCTGACCCTCGAATATGGGGATTTCAAAATTAACTTGTACGTTAAAGGGCACGTCGTTTCCAGAGTAGCTGCTGGAAGCTGGTGCGTTGCTTCTGGGTAGCCGTTGAAGGAGCTGGGCAAAGTTGTCCATCATCACGTTCCGTTGTCGCTCGAGGGCTTCTTCGAGCAATATTTTGATAGGATCTTCTGCCCCCTCGTCTTTCTTCTCGTCCGCCATGGGAGGCCTTTGAAATTTGCAAGGCTGGTCTTGCAAAGGTTCGACCAGTTCAAGTCCTAACTCCTTATATCCCGACCTTGTTGGGGACATGCAAAGAAAAACAGAGAAAAAGAATATCGATCTGATACCACTGATTCAGACTTAAACAGGAACGCAACAAATTACAGAGATTACCATAAACACAGATATGCAGCGGAAATAATACTTCATTTCATTAATGTAAAATACGGAAATATGCTTACAAACAGTAATGGAAATAAATCAGCTAAGGCAATGGTAGCTTATCTTAGAGAAGAGATGTGGTGGCTACATGCCTCTGAACTGTGTTACAATGAGGCTCGAAGGCCTATTTATTATTGAGAAACAATGGAAAACCCTTAACATTCCAAAACCTAACCCTAGGAGATGAAACACCAAACTGTGGGCCCCGTTTGGGTAATGGTACATCAACTTCCCGGGGGTTGTTACTTTTGCATACATCTTTTTTTGACGCGTCAATATCTTGTTAGAAAGATCTATCTGAGCACTACCACTTGGGGAGGGTACTAAAAAAACGGCGTTAGGACCTCAAACGGCTCCGGAAGTTCAGGACTCGAAAAACTGCTAAAAATAGTAAGTTGTGCTACAATTAAGGAAACTGAAAACGCTGAGAGAAACAATGGTGGGGGTCCAGGTGGACTTGGCAGGTGGCCACCAATATCCACCTGGATCAATGATTCAAAAAGATATATCACTTCTTGTATCTCAATGGTAGTGTAGACATTCACATCGTTTCTACCCTTAATTTGCCAGATAGTATTAGTGTTCCTCCTTTGATTTGCATATCAATGGAAGGAGTATTTCTATCCCCTTTGTTCATCCATAAATCTTGGCTTTTCATTGGCTAGGTTGCTTCCTGTACTTGCAAAATATGTATTTTATTTTCCCTCTAGCTCCTTAAGCTGCTCCAATAAAGAAGGGTTGGGATCCCCACCATCCAACTCTCTACCCAATTTTTCAATCTCCGCAGCAAGGGACTCCGACTCCTTTGACATGGAATTTTTTTGTGTCTTTCCCATATCCAAACCCGACTCTTTAGGATTTGTAGATTCTCATTTATGTGTTGCATGTAAGACTACCCTCGCATTAGAGCCACTTCCTTCTAAGTTGAACTAACTGATTTGTTGAAATCTTCATCCTCCAGCAAAGTTCGATTGAATTTGAAGGGAATGCCAATCTAATTTTCTTGGTTTTCCATTATAATACAATTGGAAGGTGATCTGATATGAATGTCTTACCAACCCAGGATTTTAGATTACCCAATCTCTTCGCCAGTTTCTCATGCACCAGAAAGCGATCCACTCTTTTATCGATATGGTTTTTACCAACTCTACCATTATACCAGGCATGAGAGAGAGGAAAGGGAGATATGTCCAATAGATGATTGTCAGTGAAATGTGACTGTAGTCTATCCGGCAAAGGATCTCGCCTGCAATGTACCCCCCAACATTCCTTCATGGAGAGCGTGGCATTGAAATCTCCCGCCATGACAAGGGAACCGATCTTCATAATATTGTTGGCCTCTAAACGATCCCCCCCAAAAAAAAAACATGTCTTTATAAGGGGCATAGATGTTAAGGAAATGGATTCTAGCGAAATCTCTGTAAGTGTGCCCTATCAAGAGGAAACCAACAAAACATTTATATGTCGACAAAGAAAACCATCTGGGATCCTAGAGGGTTGCCAAACCACCCGAAAGTCCACATGAGTCTACAACCACAATGTGCCACTCCAGAAAGATGTATTGGAAATATTATTAGACCTTATGACATGTATTCATCGTTTCTTGTAACAGATTAATGGAAGGACGCACATGATAGAAAAGGTGTATGGGGGAAAGTTGTTTAGAAAAGTCCCCCAGGCCTTGAATGTTCAAGGAGATGCAAATCATCATGAATTCAGAGGTCTATGCACATCTGCTCTAAGGGCCTGAGGGTCGACGAAATGGAAGATGGGAACATCATGGAGGTCAGAAGTATCAAGAAAATTGAGTGCCAATGGGTTCGATCTACCTTGAAAGTGTATGCTCCCCTTTCCACCCCTATGTTTGACAGTGATGTTGAGGGTCGAGTTGGGCCTCATATTCGGGGAGGTATGATGTCCCACACCCTTATGCATTAGGGGATTTTTGAGGTCTAAAATGGGCCTCTTAAGGAAATTATAAAATAATAGTGGAAATAATAAAATAATATTAGATGACATCATCAAATGTTGGAGGGAAAAAAGAAAAAAAAAAAACTATTTTTTCAACTTGTATTTTCAACTTATGTTCCTATGGGTTTACTCAATTTTTGAGCAAAAACAGTCGTTGGATGCATAATTTGATTCCTCACCCAAAGAGTATCAATGTTGCATACTTTCGATGGACCCTGCTATACGAAAACTGAGAAATACAAAAACATGCTTGCAATCATGTTTTTTCATGTATTTCTAATTTTTCGTGTAGCAAGATCCATCGAAAGTATGCAACATGGGTAATCTTTGGATGAGGAATTAAATTTTGCATCCAACAAGTACTCCCACTCAAAATTTGAGTAAAAACTAAGGGAGATAAGTTGAAAATATGAGTTGAAAAAAATAGTTTTATTATTTTATTAATTTTTAATCTTTTTAATTTTTTACTCCAAAAATAGTGAATCATCCCCCATGGTTGACATCATCATCTTGAATCCTATTGGTTGTTATAAATTTTATTTTGGTTGTACATTTTTTTAGGAGGCCCATTTTAGGCCTCAAAATTCCCCTAATGAATGGAGAGGGCAGCTAATTTGAAAGCAGGGTTAATCATAAAAAATTTGAAGTCGCTTTTGACTGAGTTATGGTGAGAGGATTCCAGCGGGACCCCTACACAGGGAGGAGGAGAGGAGAATGGGCCTGGTGTGTGAGGGGAACCATAAGGAGGGGGATAGGAACAAGACGACCCCGCTATAGCACCTAAGGGAAGGGAGGGTATTTTAGAAAGTGAAGGGTGAGATATAGGCATGGGGGAGGCTCGTAAGGGGGGCGAAAGATAGGGTCAGGGTCAGGGGCAAGGGGAACCACCAAGTTATCAAAGTGCAGGGGAGGAGATAAAATATCAAACCGAGGGGAGGGGGGAGGCGGGGAGGTAGAAGAGTGGGATAAATGACAAAGAGAGAGATATATATGGATCAGAATTAGTACCTGAGATAAGATTATAATGAGTGGTCCCTGAAATGACGCCCTTCTCGGTAGCCTCTCCTTGGTTTTCATCGAGCCAAGAGATGTCTAGTATGATGGCACATGAGGCATCGGAAGGGAATGCCCCAGTAATCCAATCACTATCTTATATGGATTTATTCCCATTCCGGGTCAACGTGTTCCAAGAGACCCCTGAAAATCTAAGCTCCACCAGATCCACACCACACGCATGTCTTTCACCCCAAACATCTCAGGTCCATATAAATGAACCTTCCAATCACCTCCCTGATCTCCTTTAAAACCCACTGAGTCAAAAATTCAATGGGCAAACAGGGTAATTTAGCCCAAACCATCTTATTCAGAGGGTTAAAGCCAACATACCATCTATGGAGCTGGAGGAAACTTCGCCCTCGAACCCAAGGCTTGTTGTAGATGCACTCCAAGTCACCCAGATGCAGAAAATGGAAGTTGTACCAATGATTCATCAATCGACTCACCTTAGGGACGTAACCCAAAATGTGTGACCATTATTTTTTCGTCCATTCCTGCATCTCTCACTCCATTATATTAACAAAGGCCCACATTCTGCAGATTGGTAACTCGGTCCCAAAGAACGTCATAACTGAAACACAAGAGTTTCGTGTCCATCGACGTCCTAATGGTTTTGCCATGATCTTTCTTCCCTGCTCGGTGTTCTCTGTCTAGGGTTCTATTACGCGTCTCCAAATCCTTCACCCTCAGAGTACATGTCGGGCCCTCAGACGAATTGTTTCCGTGTGTGAGAGTTGATAGACATGGGTTCCCCACCTCTAGTCGAGTTTTCGAGTATGTTGCCTCAGCCTCCAGAGTGGCCTGAATGAAAGCCTTGTGCGAGGAGGCATCTAACTTGTAGATAACTAAATAGTCTATGGTCGATTGTCCATCCGCATAAAATATATAGTCACCACGTCAACATGTAAAACATATGAGGCGGGGAGACCGAGCGAAACCAAAAGTAGTGATCAAAATAAAAATAGTCCACCTCGGGAGAAACCAAAAATGGAAAGAAAATGATATCGAGGAAAGTGGTATAGATGTCAGGAATAATTAGTCCCCCCACACAGAATGTACCATATATAATTCCCAAATCTCACCAAACCTAGCCCATACATTCGCAAGAAGATAGAGCCCAGAAATGGTACGTCACCAAAAATTGAAAATTCCAATAGGGAATATAAATGACCAAAATAGGGGCAGGTATGGATTCAGATTAAAAAAATCACCCCCTTCCAACTCCAAGGGCATCAATTAGATCTGTGATCTCACCTACTCAAATCCCAGATCCATACCATTAAATATGCCCATCTGAAATGGAAGTAAGCAGCGACTCAAGTGAAAATACCAAGATAGAATTTATTTCCCACCCCTACACGGAGCATCCAAAGATATTAAATAAATGCCACCCTAGAAAGACAGACCACCTTGGGGAGGGTAGTGTAATGATAATCCTCCAAACACAGAGAAAGTGTCCCCTTACGGCAGAATTAATAAAATATACACATGACGGAAGAATATTGGCCAATGAAAAATGCACCAGGAAAATTTGCCACCCTGAAAAAATGAAGTTCACAAACCACACACTAGCAACTCCAAACCTTAATGTGTGAGAGTACAAATATCTATTCACAAGAACAACAAGAACAACCCAAACATTTGCACCATTTGTGACAACATCTGAATTTTATGTCTTTGCAAGGTCTAGAGATGATGAAAGTAGATAACCACTTCTTCCAAAAGTATGAAATACCAGGTGAAACTGGGTTCGTTCCATATTCTAAAACAGAGCCAGTGTACACCACCCTATTTATCCTGGTCCAATTTGACATGGGAGCTTCAACAATATAACCATAAGTGTTTAACGAAGATGTGAAATAGAATATAAAGTGCACATAGGAATAAGAAGACAATCTGAAATAACTCGAGAAAAGGATAGGGTGGGCATCTCCATATGGGCTAAAAAAATAAAGCAAGCCCGGTGACCAAAACAGGGGCCACAAAATCAAATAAATAACCACACAACAAATCTTGTAGAGAATTTTTAGAACCATAAACTCGTTGTGCAAAGTCCTATACCTTCTTTACCAACATCCTAAATCCTACTCTCTGCATCCTACCAAATTTGTGTTATTAAGCCGATTCTTATGGGACTATTAATCTCCTCATTCAAATTGAGTTGTTACTTGAGCATGATAGAAGTCCTTCATTGTTTTCTGCAATTTATTGGATTGATTTGGATGATTTTTTTAATCAAAGACATTTCACACATTATACTTCTTAAAACTATGAACCCCATAAATTGTTTTTGGTCAATCTGGAATACATGTCCCACTTTGAATTATTTCTAGTTATCTATGGGAGAGATTCCTAATGTTGTGCAGGGACCAGTGATTGATATAGTATTGGTCCCACCAAACCACCATAAATTGAGACTTTTGAAACCAATATTGAAACAAAGATAAATAACATTAAGTATAAATAAGTATTAATTTATGTCCAAAATTTCCCCATACATTGACTGGGGCCACAACTATCCATAAATAGTATCTTACTACTTAAGAGTGCAAACCATATTGACCTAACTAGAAAACAGCTAAAACCATAAATGCTTCCAAAATGGTCTATTCCAGAAGTACAAAGTAACAGTCACTTCAACCTCCACTGATCAGAACTGAAGCTTTGTATCCCAAATAAACATACCTACCTGCACATAATAAAAGGGAATGTATGTCAGCCATAACTGCTGTGTTGTTCAACAACTAAACCCCCCCATAACTGCTATGTTGTTCAACAACTAAACCCCCTATGTTCAATAAATGACACTCAACCCAATAACATTTAAACCCACTTTGTTCAATAAATGACACCCAAACCCAATCACTGCAATAAATGACACCCAATTCACTATATTTCTCATTAAAATAGATCAAAGCACATGGATCAACAAATAACCAATTCCCAACCATTAGATCACATCAAATTAAATCCAGACCACACATTCAAATGGAAGCCATTGCAATCCATGTCCATCCATCTCAACCAATTAAATTCAAATGCCAAAAACTATAAAAGAAGTCCACCCACTGTTGAGGTTGCATCTTATGCTTTCAAACTATTCAACAAACTTGAAGACAACATCACAAAACAGTTGCCAATATATCCAAGTTAGTTATATCAATTACAACACATTCTTCTTACAGTTCTATTTTCATTGTTTTCATTTATCAAAGTTCTTACATTTTCAGTTCTTACAGATTCAGTTTCACTTTCATGAAAATCAACACACAACCTATAGTTCTATTTCACAATTCACCTTCTTACAGATTCAGTTTCACTTTCATGAAAATAAACACATAGCCTATAGTTCTATTTCACAATTCACCCATATAACCAGGAGGATCAGACGAAAACAGTCTGTAAGGGAAATACTGTTAAGGAGCACCAAGATATAACCACAAGGATATGACAAAAATAGACAGTAACGAAAAGACTGTTAAGGGGAACCGAGTAAGGAAAATAGAGTACTTAGATTTCATAAAACAACATTAAAGACTTTGCAATACGTCAATTTCTCCATGGAGAATTTATCTTTTCCTCTCTATACTCCTTTACTTCTCTTGGTTTGATGGTTACATGATCTGTCTGGCCATAACTGCTAAAATGATAGCTGGATGGTTTCACAAACGACCATTGAATAAAAAGTAGGTTCTAAATATAGCTATTTAGAAAAGTTAAAACCATTCCTTAAAATAAAATAAAAATGAATGCCTTCAACATACTTAATTTTTTCAATTCAAATTTTTAAAACTTTTTATGGTTGATAATAAAAATTGGAAACCATATAACTACACAACTGCTTTTTATAGAGTTTTTGTAGAGTTTCTTATTTCAAACTCTAATTTCTCCATTCAATGAGATAAATGTTTTAAAAACCTAAGATATTTTCTCACGTGTCTTCAGTTAAGTTTTCTTTGTCCAAGACGGGAATCTTGATTTACGTGAAAGTTTATTGTAATGGGAATGAACGAAATTCCGAATGAAAGCATCACCGAGATCTTTCATGGCTTTCAAGCTACCCAACCTTATTGTGATTATGACAAGCATGACACTCTTCTGGAGTATATGACCATATTTTGTTTGAGTTTCCAAACTAATTACTATGCCTGGAATCATGGCCATGGACTGCAATGGAGAAGTTGGCATACTGAGACATTTTTGGCAATGCCAAACAACAAAAAAATGGAAAATGATATTTGAAACAAAATATATGTGCACATTTCACTTGCTTATGCCTTAGCTAAAATACTGTGTAAATAGGTGAACAAAGGTCAATGGAGAGACTCATAATGTAATAATCAAAATCGACTAAGCTAGAGACTCAAGATAATTTGGCTTTTGGTTGTCTATCCTCCAAATGACCTAGGACAATATTTTACTTTAATCTTGATCTATCACCTGGAAACCAATGTTGTGTGTCTCATGCAAATTATGGATGTTGACTATCATTTTGTTTTTGTGCTACATGGATCAAGTTTGTCTAGCTTTGGATATTTTCGCTTTTTGGTCGCAGGCCTTCCTCTTTTCCTTGGCTTTTTGTCCTACTTATTCCTATCTTTCTGCCCATCTTCTGAGGCAAAAGAAAGTTGTAATTTGCAATGGCTTTTTCTCCTGCTTATTCCTAGCTTTCTGCCCATCTTCTGAGGCAAAAGAAAGTTGTAATTTGCAATGAGAGACTACGAAGTAATGCAATTCGATTTTTTGGAAGTTAAATATATGAAATATTATAATTGAGAAGAATTCTTGGAAACATGATCCAACTTTTCCTTTATTTTAGTTACTCCATTATCGAGCATTTCTTTCTCTACATGATGAAAGCATGGATTCAAGGCTTTAAATGCACATAACTACCGATAACCAAAACATCACAAGTTGTGATCAATAGAGTAACTGAATGTGAAGGAACTTCTTCCTTGGCCATAGCCATGGTTCTAATGATGCTAGCATGTGCAATATCACTAGAAAATGATACGAGACAGAGTGAAACAAAATATATGTGCACATTTCTCTTGCTTTTGCCTTAGCTAAAACACTGTGTAGATAGGTGTACAAAGGTCAATGGAGAGACTTAGAATGTAATAATCAAAATCGACTAAGCTAGAAACTCAAGATAATTTGGTTTTTGGTTGCCTATTTGGCTGTTACTAAAAATATAAGTTTTCTTCCATTTCCATCCAGTTACATCACTGCAGTGGAAACGTAGGGATGTGGTCCAAGGACAGGTTTGGAGAAAGGGATGTTGAGGCATGAACTCTATTTGTAATCTTTGACTTCTGTAATAATACATATTCCAATGTCAGCCAATCACTTACAAAAAACAACAAACAACAAAACAATATTTTAAGTAGTCAAACCGAACAAGAGCTTTGTTGGGAAATGCATAACAAAACCAATCAATACAGTCATGGTATTTCAAGTGTAAAGACAAGTTATCAAAGCAACAATCACTGATAATTTTGAAGACATACAACAAAATGATTCTGTATATTTGATTTTTCAAGGATACTAACATACATGTTGATAATTTCCTGTAATAAAGTAGAAGTATTTTTTCCTTGTATGAAAGCATAATTTACAAATATTCTAATGTCTAAATGCATGCAATAATTTTACAGGTTGTTGCATATATGGCAAAAGGAAGTTATACTGCTCGTACAAGGAGAAGTGGCAGGAGAGTGACAAGGGGTGCCCAGCTACGATGCACATCGTCTGATGAGGACAAGACAACTAATGTCAATGTCAACAATGCACCAGGGAACATTGTTGAGGATGACCATGTGACGACAGCTGATGTTAACACACCATCAGCCACAAAAGCACCATCAACAACAATCTAAGGGGCAAGTTCAACAAAAAAGATCAGTGCTATAAGAGGATGGACAAAAGAACAAATGTTAGTTGCAATTGACGACATAGAGTTTAATTGATACTCAGTTCGGGCATCTGCAAAAAAACATGGTATTCCTCCCTCATCAATACATTATTGGATAAATGGACTAACTCATACAAAACGTAGAGGGCCTCTTACAATTATGACTGAGGAGGAGGAGGCCGAGGTGGTTGAGTGGTGTAAAGAGATGGCCCAATTGGGACATGGGCTAGATTTGATACAACTCAAATCAACAGTTGCTCAAATCTGTCAAGGGAGGCCAAACCCATTCAAAGATGGGTTTCCTGGTAAATCATGGTGGTTTGGGTTTAAGAAAAGGCATCTAGAACTTGTATTGCGTTACCGCTGAGGCCTTGACAGAGTAGGCATTATTTGGGCCCTGTAGTGTGCAAAAGTTCTATGGCCACTTTTCTAGTGCTTACGATTAATGTTCTTATGGAGCAGACCATATATGGAACTTTATGATTAACATTTTACAACCAGGAGGAATTGTAGCATGGGGGTAATTGCAGGAGGGAGCGAAATGCGCCAAGATTTTGCCTAAGAGCAGGAGTGGATAACTATTTTATGTTGTTGTCATGCAATTGGTTACTTCAATCCCATATTTATTATTCAAAGTTAAAATCACTAAAAAAAAAAAACAAAAACACAACCAAACAAAAAAAAAAAAAAAAAAAAAAAAAAACAAAAAAAAAAAAAAACAAAAAAAAAAACAAAAAAAAACAAAAAAAAAAAAAAACAAAACAAAACAAAACAAAAAACAAAAAAAAACAAAAAAAAAAAACAAAACAAAACAAAAAACAAAAAACAAAACAAAAAACAAAAAACAAAAAACAAAAAACTGTGAACCAAGTGCATGCATGGATGCACATCCCCATGCATGGATGACTAAAGAACTGTTTCTAAGTTGGCTTTTTCACTTTGCTGCATCAATACCAGGTGGCAGCTCGCCTAATAACAGACACCTATTGATATTACATGGCCATGGGAGCCACATGGTTGTACAAACAATTGAGGAAGGAAACAATTTAGGCATTGACCTATTGACATTGCCCACTCATACGACTCACAGACTGAAACCCCTTGATGTTAGTGTGCTTGTCCCTTTCAAGAACTATTTTAGGTCGGAGCGCGCTTCATGGATGGCAAAGAATCCAAGGGTTGAGGTGAAAAGGTTCGAGCTAGCAGAGCTTGCAAGTAAAGCTTTTAAAAGGGCTTTGACACCATCAAATATCAAGGCTGGATTTAGGAGGACAGGAATCTGGCCACTAAACTATGATGCTCTTATGCATGATATTGGTTGTAGCCAAGCATTTCACGTGGATGGTCAGGAAGAAGGGAATGCCCAAACAGGTGTTGAAGTGCAAGAAGTAGATGACCAAGATGATGTTGTTGCAGTTGGTAATATGATTTCCCTATCTCAAGGACACTTATATGCTGAAGATGATGAAACTGTATGTGAAACACAATATAACCATGAACAAATTTGCAGTAACATGGAGATCATTCCACCAACTCAAGAACATGAAACTCTTGTTCTGATATTGTTAATGACATTGTTGAACATGCAGTTGACAATGACCAATTGACATTGCCAAGCCAAGTAACCCCGCCTTCATGGCTAGCAGAAGCAATGATCAATATGAATGCACATAGTGTCTCAGCAACCAATGAAGAAAGCATGAACATGCCCTCACAACCAGCAGAATTGAACAGTGAAATTGTTCATTTTTTTTGTGGACAATAGATCAATGGAAGAAGATGAAGGACATAATGAGGCATCAAATGAAGATAATGATATGGTTCAATCAGTTCAATCAGATACTGAAAGGGAAGTACCAAGCAATGACATGCAAGTGGGAGGGGTGGAGAAGACACTTGGTCGGTTCCTAAAGCTACCAGTAGAGTGAGTATCTGGACTGAAGCTCACAGTTACTCACCTCAGAGGCCTATATAAACCTGTTATTTGAGTCTGAAAAAAAATAAATTTGAAATGCAAGAATTAAAACAGAAAAAGAAGGATCTAGTCAAGGAGAAAAAGGCAGCAAGGATTGTTGTAGCGCGACATCGAGCAGATGAAAGGATTGAAAGAGGTAAAGCAAGGCAAGTTAAGGACCAACAAAAACAAATGGCAAGACAGAAAAAAGAAAAACGAAAGGCACAACAAATGCTTGAAAAGGAACAAGGGATTATCAAAGATACAAGAATAGCTGATGAAACCAGGATTATTTCAAACTCATTGGACTCCATTGCAGATAATACACCATTATTCCAAGATCTCATAAACATTCAAGTGCCTCACTATCAAACTGAGGTTTTACCCACTTGCCTTGTTCCTACCAGCGTTGGTGTCAATTCTATGTATGCTCATTACACACCTCCACTTAATGCAGGGGTCAGTAGTGCAAATGTGAGGTATGGGTACTCAATACCTCCATGGTTGGAAGCTGCAAATTGGAATCAATCATATGGCAACAATCAACCATTTCCTAATCAACCCTTGACTGGTAGGCCAACCTACCTGGCTC
>APFE030116326.1:166420-177598 GCA_000404065.3 Pinus taeda | reverse complement strand
AGAAGGTAACTCAGGGAGTTTTGGCACTCAAGATTCTCAGGGCCATAAAGAATAGGGGTGTCATATGTTTTTGGTTCTAACCACATTATGATGTGGATTTTGGATGGATTGTATCTTTTTCTTGTCACATAAACATTTTGGCTTACACCCTAGGTTGTTTTATTTCACAATGTGTGCAACATTGTAGCCAAAATCCATTTTAGAAGGAAAATCTATAGTCTATTATAAGGTAGAAATCTTACAAGATTCTTAGGGTCATAAAGAATAGAGTTTAAGAATTCTCAATGAATTACGCATACTTTCAAGATATGCAATGTATCGTTAAATTCACTAAACCTCTAATCTTTTGAATGTCCTGCATGTAATTACCAAATTAATGAAATTAAATGAATCAGTCATGAGAACTGAGGTATATCTTATATACATTGTGTAAAACAACTTTTAAATTTGACTAGCCTTTGTTATTTTGAATCTTCTTCCCCCGGTGTCTTGGCAACAGATTTTCATATACCCTTGCAGTAATGTTTATGTCTTTAGTGACAAACGCTCTGCGTCTTTGGTGACCAGTGCTCTTTTAATTAGTAAATATATATTGAAATCTTCCACAAATAAGCAGATGTCAAGAAATGGATCTTTCACTATCTCAGGATAGAAGATAGTTAGAAACTTAAAGGTGAGATAGCATTCCATTTGTTTTTCTCTGCCATCTCTATACGATAATCTTTCTGCATGTCTTCCTTGCAAGGTATAAATGTTGCTAGCATAATGAAAAGTTTTGGAATTCTACCATATTCTCTACTATCTTGTTCGATTTGACTAGAATCAATTTGCTCCTTTGTGTCACTTGTATTATTGTACATTTTATTTTTGATAAAATGCACCACTTCTGCAAAGGGAAGGCATATTATAGAAAAGGCGTTTGTTTTCATTCTGCACCCTTTACACACATCTCTTTTCCTTTCAGTGATAAACACCCTCACTTGTTTTTCCTGTGTATATCCATTGGAAAAAGTTGTTCAAGCGAATTTCTGTCGAAGACATTGCCTATATAATTTATAAATTGGACTTGCAGGTCTACACATGAGGAACATCTTTTTTCTTTTTTTTGCAAAAAATTAACTGGACAAAGAGGCCCAGACATAGGAATTGTGGGGAGAGCAATAGCATAAATTTAATAGGCAAGGAGGAATTTCTAGTCCTCTTATGCATCAATCAAGTTTTTGTTGGATCTATCTCTAATCTTATGTCTGTGACCAACATAGAATTGATATCCTAAGGAAGGTCGAAGTCGCTAGAAGCATCTTGTGAGTATTGATCTATCCGAGGAGGTTTCATCCAGCATAGCCTTGAAATTTCTAAGGAAGGTCAAATAAATACAAAAGTCATAGGTTTATGCGTTGCGCAGTAGTAACAAAGGACTGATATTTAACTAGAGGGCCAGAGATCTAAATTCGTTGTTGTTCAGTGATAAGTTTAGACATATTTGTGCATAAATATTCAATCCCTAACCCGAAGCTACACAAAGACAGTGAGATGCATACTACTGAAGAAACATATTCTGTATTTATCTTTTGTTAAGGAGTTTATGGTTTTATATTTTCAATTTGGGTATCGTTGAGCTCCAGTTTGCAAGTCATTGTTTTCTCTACGGATCTTAGGTATCCTTTTGGTGCTTTGTTGGAGTGATATTCTCTACTACCCTATTAGGTCTTGTCCCAATTTAGACTTCATGAATTTTTAAAGCTCTAATTATATGAAGGTCCCTCATTCGGATCTGGAAGCCTGAAGCAACGTGGAACTTCTCCTTGTGAAATGTATGGGTTTAAGGCTTACATTTTTTATTAGATTCATATGGGTTTAAATATTTGAAGATCGATGTCATAAGTTTTTACACAGATCCTAATCAAACTCATTGAAGTTCTCTACTCGACACACTCATTTGATGAAATTTCTGATTTGGGTTAAGTATAATTTTGGTCTTCAAAATAAGGAATTGTGGCATGAACTAGGGAAAAAAAACTGAAGCAGAAATTGAGGGATGGACACTGAACTTAAATCACATTACAGTGGTATGTCATCATTGATATAAACCCTCTAAATTTATTCACTTTCCTTTGGGATATTTATTTGCCAAGGAAATCGCTGGAAGAAAAACTTATATGCGCAGACTTCTCAACATATCTTGCAGCCTTGTTGTCAAGCTACTTTGTGGCCTTATACTTTGTAGCTCATGTTCACAAGTCAGCAACGAATAATCCCTCACAATAATCACTAAACAATGACCTCAAGCAAAGGTTAAGTAGATGTATTTGTGCATCTCCTTTGGTTACTGGAATCTCTGGAATTTACTATGACCGATTTGAAGTAAAATACAAAAAGGCCCTAACCAGTAATCTAATAGATAATTCAACCCTCCACTACAATATCTGGCACTCATTTCAGAGGCTTGAGAAGGAAGTGGAGGCATGAGGAAGCGATGGAGGGTTGTGGTGGCCATGAGGGATGACATCGATTTCTAGGGTTTCCACTGTTGGTAGAGCGTTGGTATTGCTATTAGCTTTATCAATAGCAGAAGAAGAAGCCATGTCATCTTAACAAGAATTTGTAACAACAAATATAAGGGTACTGCTCTCTAAAAAAGAGGAAACTGCAGCCGCCTCTTTTTCTTTTCCATGGCTCAGCATAGAAAATATCGAACCTCACTATGGGTTCTACCTCTCCCTGAAAACTTGCAACTATGGATAACCCATAGTGAATAACTCGCAACTTGCAAGTGTGTAACAATGTTGTTTAATGGCTAATTGTGCAGGCATATCCGGTTTCCAAGATGCTTGCAGAGCAAGCAGCGCTGCAATACGTGAAAGAAAATCCAAGGCTGGATGTGGTCACCATCATCCTTGTGATGGTGGCGGGACTTTCCATTACGCCCAACGTGCCCTCTTCAGTGGCAGTAAATGTGCACTCACCAAGTTTTCCACAACAGAAAAAGATAATACTCTCACTGCAAGAGCCATAGTGAAACATTGTAAGCCACTATGTAGGTAAACATGCAAACAATGCTACTACAGCTTGAATTGAGAGACCAAAGAAAGAACAAAACCCTAAATAGCTAAGTATGCATTTAAATCTAAATTCAGAGACCAAAGAAAGAAAAAAATAAGTTAAATACACTAAACCCTAAACCCCTAACCTACAAAACCCTAAACCCTCAAAACATGCGATGCAAAGTTAACAAAAATTCCAATAAGGTGTTTTGTGTTGAAAAACACATAGAAATAGCTGGTAGGATTAAAATCCTACCGGATAGAAGCCATGGATGGTCGCCAGACATTCTCCAAAGCTCGCCACACCTGCAACAAGTTGGAAATTAGCCATTAGACAACAACAAAAAACAACAAAGAACAGGAAAACCTGCAATTACCTGTTAAAAAAACCTTTGACCTCTAACTCGCTAAAACTGCAATTGGCTCCTCCCCAAACAAAAAAAACTGCAAATTAAACCACCACCAAAGAAACCCTAAACCACCGGCGATCCAGAATGACCAACAAATCCAGGCGGAAAACCACAAGAAAGCCAGAAACCCTGTTCCAACCATGGACGCGTAACCTCAAACAACAACAGACATCAGCTCAACCATGGTGGACGAAGCGCGCAAGTTCTGGGGCCGTCCCACGCCATCTTCGGCGAAGGGCTTCGCCCAACAACCGGACCCAAACAGAAAAACAAATGGCAATCAACACATCGCACAAATGACGCGGAATCAACCCTAAACACGGCGCAGAACGGTGTTTTAACCCCTTGACACGGTGCCCAACACGTGGACCTCCACGGCAGACAGTTGTCGTATTAATTTGATGCGATTCACGTGGCGGCAGGCGAGGTGGTGGGGAGGGCGCACAAGTAATGGCGTCCCTCCCCTAGTACATGTCCCACTTTGAGTTGTTCCTAGTTTTTGGGAACAATTTCTGGAATCTACAATTCACTCTCCACTTTTTAATTTAAAATTTAAAAATTTGAAAAAACAGATTCCCTGACTTGAACACTAACATTGTTGAAATGATTTGAAAGAAAAAATTAAATCAACTTAGATGAATCATATTTTGAATCTATAAAGTCTATTAAGCATCAAAAGGATCAAATTTATGCAAATTTTTCAACAAGTTTTATAAAAAAAAGAAAGAGATTTGCACATTAGAGATTTCATCACTTTTCTTCAAGTTTTGTAAAAAAAGGAGATTTGCACCTTGAGAGATTTCATCCCTCTAAGCGCTTGATAGTATGGAGTTAACATGGATCTAAGCTAGTTTACATAGAGATATATTATAATAATTTATTTTTGGTTTGCTCATTTAACAATAATTTATTTTTCATTTTCTAGTTTCACTTGCTTTTGGTTAAGAAATCTTAATCATAGAATTTAAGTTGTCAAAATCAGCTAGAATCCTACTATTCGTGGGCCACATAAACACTTCTTGTTGGTCTATAACAAGTGTCCTAAGTTCTTATAGCTTTTGTTCTTAGAGTCGATTGGTTTTTTGTTTTTGTCTCGAAGTATAAAGGTCGTTATGTAGGTTGTTTATGGATATATAGGTTGTTCAATATCTAGAGGGTACAGACTTGTTTTCCTTGTTTGATTTAGATATGTTCATGATAAGAGTTTGTTTCATTTTTTATCCCCTTTCTAGAAGACTAGATGTATATTTGTAGAGATCTATCTTTCTGGTTTATTGTCAGTGCTTCATAGTTGATCTTCAGGTTTGGATGTATGTATCTTTGATTTAGTAAAATATTGTTGCCAAAAACAAAAACAAAAAACACTGAATAGGCTTGAGTTTATTTTTTGTTGACATGTTTCCAGACAATGAAACACCTTAAGGTGAATTATTTTACGTTTCATAGATTTAATATTGCAATATTTTACTTAGCTATTTTTTATTTTTATTTTGCACAAAGACATTTACAACATGTGTAGGTGTAATGTAAGAAAGTATGTAAACATTTTTACATGTTGGCTCAATAGAATTTATATTAATATCTTCAATTTATAATATGTACATGATTTATAAACATTTACATGTTTTCGTTGAATTAAATAATACTAGCCTATATCCATCTTAACTCCAGATCTGCAAGTTCCGATAGGGATCAAATTTCTTTTCACTCTAAAAAATGTTTGCATATCAAGAGATTTGTTCCCTCACGCTTGGAAGATTTGGCGTTAAGATGGATCTAGGCTAGTTTAATTCCCCCCCTTAAATAGACTACATTCCACATGAATACCATGGGTTCTAAATATCATGGGTCATTTTTATTTTTATTATTATTTTCTTATTAATTTTATTTTTTAAGCCAAATGCCTTTTTATGGTGAGGCTTTGCGACACATCAGCTAAATTCGTCAGCCGCCACTTAAGATTCCTATATTCGTCGACGCGCCTATCGCTAGCCTTGAAGGTGGACAAGCGGGACTCGCGCCTATCGCTACCTACTTATTCCCTTAATGAGAGGATTTCATTGCTACGTTGTAATCCGCAACATCCTTTAGGAAATTTGGAGTGTCCAGTCCCTGGCTTCCCGGGACAAGCATCCTCAGGGTTCACACATAAGACACGACAGTGTCTCATGCTTCTTCCTTGCAATGATGCCCCGTCTAAACAGTCGCCTGGCAAATTTCTTGGAAACAACGGTCTTTTTTCTGAGCCTGTTTTTGGCATGCACCGATCTACTTACTGAACCAAAATTTCCTCTGAATTTAATTCCTCGCAATAGGCAGCGATATTTCCTTAGTCGAAAAAGGAATTTTCCGATGTTGGCCTAGCTCCACGCAGTTCGACCCCTTGACGTCATGGCCAGTGACAGATCCAATCCAAATTTCACGGTTTGGCTTTGAGTCAAGATGTTGGTGGCATGTTCCATTCTCGCATGACGCAGGATGGCCATGACACTGTAACTAGACTTCGACTTTTCTTTTCAGGGATATGTGAAAATACTAATTTTATTTTGACCAAGTTAAAATGTTTACATTACATTACATTAAACTTTTTTATTTAATTTAGTTTTTATGCAATTGACTTATTCAAAATGTTAAACATTACATTACAACATTTCTACAGTTAAAAGTAATATAAACCCTTGTATTAAGAAGATGTTATAGTGTGCGTAAAAAGTTAAAAAGTAATAAAAATAATAAAACTCAACTTGTTATATTGTAATTTTTTATTAATAAAACTATGAATATTTTTTTAGATAAAAAAATCACAATACACATTATCACATTAAAATATATAATAATAATTTTGGAACCATTTCCAAATTTAATTAATAAGGGCCTAAATTTTTTAATGCTTACAATATAACAATATTGTTGACCATGGATATTCATGTCTACTTTATCATAGATATTATTAACTTGTAAATGGGCTTTGTTACAATACCATGTGCCAAGATCATGGCTAATCAATACCGCATGTCGGAAAACATCTCTTGTTTCACAATCAAAATATTTTATAAATATTTTGTTTGAATTTAATTTCATAATATTTTTTTTAATTAAAAATAAAAGCAAAAAGTCAAGTCCCACTAGCACAACTAGTTGAGAAAGAGCCTCGTTAGAAAGGCGACCCAAGATCAAACCTAACGGAAAAAAGAAAAAAAAAATAAATTATTTTAAAATCCACGAGGCTAAAGATAGCTTGTGCAACAGATTGCTTCTTCATTTTCTTGATGTATTCGGCCCTTTTTCTGTGAAGCTTCAAAATAAATGCTCCCATCTTCTCGACAAACCCCTCGCTAAATAGATTATCCCAAGAGCTAGATGCGAGCATATCTGCATAATTTTCCCTGTTGTCTTTGAAGGCCTCACATTCTAAAATGAAATGTTTTTCTATTTCCACTTTTCCATAAGAACAAAAAATGCATACTCTTTCCTCCCACACTTCCTTTGGCATTTTCTAGCGCCCTATTTCACA
This sequence comes from Pinus taeda, assembly GCA_000404065.3. NCBI lineage: Eukaryota > Viridiplantae > Streptophyta > Pinopsida > Pinales > Pinaceae > Pinus > Pinus taeda. The sequence goes on along the minus strand of APFE030116326.1, from coordinate 170,630 downwards.
ACGGAGTTGATGAGAATTAGTCCTTAACTGAGCAATAAGAATTTTGGCTCTCCAAGAGATATTGGCCTCTATGTATGCTTTTGGTTGATGACTATGAGTGGGATTAAACACTTCAATATAGTATTTTTTCTTTCTTCCTAGCCCCTTATCCCAAGTACGCTTGTGGAACTTTTCCATAGCAAAAGCTTTTATCTCTTTTTTGTTTATGGGACACGCGTTCAAGCAAATACCCCATTTACTAAACCATTTATTATTTTGTTGCATCCAAGTTTTTTTTCTCTTGCACAATCTATCATTAAAGACAACCTTAGGTCATCTACCCTCTTCCATTTGCTCAATTTTTTTTAAATACTTTATGACTCGAACCATAACAATTGCTTCAATAGTAGCAGTCCCTGTTTCACTTAACAAGATATCATAAGGAACTGCACTTTTAATCTTAAATTTGTTTGTAATCAAACGCTTCTGAATTTTCTCAATTTGTCTCCATTGCATGTCAGATGTATTGTTGGCCCATAGTTCACAACCATAGAGAATCACTGGAATCACTAGAAGCCCAAAAAGAGTTTAAGTGGTTTTCCAGTCCCATTACTCTGCCTCTCTACACCTATTTTGAAAAGCATAAAATGCTTTCTAACTCCCCAAAGTTCTTTTCTTTGTACAACCATTCCAGATTAGATTTTTGTTGAAGCCAATTCCGAGGTATTTGTAATCTGCAACTTCTTCCATAATGTTGCCTTCAAAGCAGAACTTATGATGGTTATGTTTTCTTTTCTTAGAGAAGACCACTACTTTCGTTTTGCAAATATTGACTTGCATCCCCACACTTCTACAAAAATGCTCAAGGGATAGTAAGTGCTCTTGCAAATCAAGAGTTGATTTAGCAATCAGAATAAGGTCATATGCATACAAAATAAGTCTTATAACAAACTTGCCTAAATAGATACCATCACCCCCTTGTGAATTTAACCACTGCTCAAGCTTGTCGATATATAAACCAAAAAGAGTAGGAGACAGTGGGAAACCTTGCTTGACCTCGATATTACTTCTAAAACTTTCAAAAAAGCCCGCTGAAGTTCTAATTTTGACTTTCACCTCTTCATACAGCCTATGCACAACTGCTCTCAAATGTTTAGGAACCCCAAGTTCCTCCATTTTGTGCCAAATCTTATCCCTAGGAACAGAGTCAAAAGCTTTTCTGAAATCAACAAAGCAACAAAAGACTTCTTCCTTTTTCTCCAAACTTTTTTAATGATGTGCCTTAAAGTTATACAATGATCAACTGTGGAATGTTTAGGTCTAAAACCTGCTTTCCCTTTAGCAACCTTATCTTTTTCTTCTGCCACTTGCTAATTTTGTTTTCTAGCAAGTGTATGCATAGCTGCTTTCAAATGTTTAGGAACCCCAAGTCTATGCACAACTGTTTTCATATGTTTAGGAACCCCAAGTTCCTCCATTTTGTGCCAAAGCTTATCCCTAAGAATCAAGTCAAACGCTTTTATGAAATCAACAAAGCAACAAAAGACTTCTTCATTTTTCTCCCAAACTTTTTCAACGATGTGCCTTAAAGTTATACAATGATTAACTGTGGAATGTTTAGGTCTAAAACCTGCTTGCCCTTTAGCACATTTATCTCTTTCTTCTGCCCAATTTCTAATTTTGTTTTCTAGCATGCTTCCAAATAGATTTTCAAACAAAGGGTTTATCATGATGGTCCTATAATTGGAGGGATTATTGACGTCGCCGCTCTTGAAAAGAGGTATTGCTAGACTAGTTGTCCAATCTGTGGGGGAGCCCTTGCTGTATGATGTTGTTGAAGATTTTTGTAATGTGAGGTGCAAGAATCTTTGAGCCCCACTTTAGATATTTTGCTTGGAGTTCATCTAAGTCTTTTGCTTTTCCAACACCCAACTTCTTGATACCATCTCTACCTCTTGTACCGTGAAGAGTTCAGTATCAATGTTGACCAAGGGGGGAAGATCAACCTTGGGAACCTGCTCATAGAGTTGTCTTGCATAGTCAAACCATTAGAAGCTGTAATATTATTTCCAATTTGTATATTTTTCGGTTGAAGCAAATTATTTTTTCCAAGGAAGATTAGTTATTCCCTCATTGAAACCATGAAATCGGCCTTTTTCTTGCTTAATAATTGCTTGTAAGATTTGAGCTTTATGTTATCCTTATTTGACTCTTTCCACATTCTCATTGCCTTTTTTCATTCCTCGTCAAACCAAGCACTGACCGGAAAGAAATTTGTTTGAGACTTCTTAATTTTTTCTCTTTACAAGTGCGCATTGAATTAAATGTGTTAATTCATGATTATGAAGGTTGTGAATTGTAATTTTCGACTTCTCGAAGAGCCTCTCTAACGTCATTTTGAATGTATTACAATTTTCTGGGGTCAAAAGAATTCTGCCTTGTGGGAGATTTTGTTGGACATGCTGAATTTTTTACTCTAATTGTTTCTTTCCAATCCAAGAGGAAAATAAATTGGTTTGTGATCTGATTTCAAGTCCCACAGCTGATCTCTAATCAAAATTTCCTCCATTTTCTCACACAAACCATGCGATCAAATTACATAATCTACCACACTTTCTCCATTGTAAGTATTGCAAGTGAAATTGCCGGACTTTGCCCATCTAGTCAAGCCATTAAAAATGACTAAATCAAAGGCCCCACATAGAGTAAGCAATTGTTCACCAAAGAGATTGGAGCCCTTTTCCTCTGAAATTATTTCCCACTGATGATTACTTTCTTTTGTAAGCCAAATAGGGTCACAATCATCTTTATAACAAAGAATGCTAGCTTGCTCACTTGCAGTCCTAACATTGAAATCACCCACTATAAGGACTTCACCTAGTTGTGAATATGTTGCAATATTCGCTTTTAAGGCTACAAATGGATCTTTAAGGTCAAGCCCTCTACCTTTGCAGATTTTCGAAACCTGCGGCGTAAAATAGCATGCTGCAATTCTAATGTGGTTTCCATTTTCTGATATTCTAAACCAAATGAATTGCTTATTTGAGTCTCCTTTTTCTAACTGAATGAGACAACCTTCTTTCTCCCTTAATAAAACCATGATACCCCCATGCCCTTTGCCATTCCCTACTTCCTTTTTCCACACTGCCATCTTCCAGTATCCTTCAAACAGAGGTGTTTTGCACCTTTCATGCTCATGTGTTTCTATGAGGCAAATTATGTCTCTATCTTCCGCAATAGGCCCTAACCCTAGTTCTTGTCTCCATGGGTAACCTCTGCGTTCCAACAAACTAATCTTAAGGAAACCTGGGTATGAATTGATTGCTATTTATTTTGACATGCAAAACTCACATTTGAGTCTTTGTCCCTGATTTCCCATAATGACCTTGCTTTCTGATTTCTTGTTGAAGAGTTGTTGCCTCTTATTTATTACCATCTTGCTGCTCTATTTTGGAAGGAGGTCCAAATCATGCTATCACAAATTTGCCTTTATAAATCCATACTCTTTTGCCTTCATCTCTTGCTGCCCTAACCTTTAAAATTTCCTCCCTTCTTTCTTCATGTTGTTTTACAGTTAAATATTCTTCTAGGAAAAAATGAGAACCCCTCCAGAGATGTTTCTTGCTTAGAATGATATATTTATCACACAAGCTAGGCATAATGACTTTTATGGGCCTGGCTCTCTCGCCGTTAAACTTACCCACCCTCCATGCTTGGCATATTTTTCCTTGCCATAGAAACTTGTCTTTCAATAAGTCTCTTGCAAGGTCAATAGTACACTCATTTTTCCCATAGTCTTTCACCCCTTTAATAATTACTTTTTCTGCCCTATTTTGTCTTTCCTTGCCTTCACTATCTTGCATGTTTTCAACCTGAATTTGTTTCTCCTTCCTTATTAGCAGAATTGCTAGTAACTTGAACCCAAGTTTTGGAAACTTTGGTGGAATCTCCTTTTGTTTCTTCTCTTGCATTATCTTCATGGTTGTTTATTTGGGCAGTCATTTTCCCTTTATCTTGGGAGTATTTGACATTCACCACCTCTGTACTTTCCACTGTAGGGATTTACAGGGTAAGTTCCTCAGACAAAACACCAAAGGACACCTCTCAAAAACAAATCATAGATCAATACACCAGTATTTTTGACGTGGTTAAAACCCTCAAAGAGGGAAACAGTCCACGGCCTGAGCCAACGCGGCCACTTCAGGCAATTTATTAATAAAAGAATGAAATT
>APFE030116326.1:101317-142113 GCA_000404065.3 Pinus taeda | reverse complement strand
GCAAGCTACATTATTTTCAATGTCATGTTTGAGAGAGGATCGTGGTGGTATGGAGGGGTTATAATTTGCTATCTGAGAAGCTGGAGAAGATAAAGTCATGGATGGCCCATTTCAAGTAGCGCATCCAGTGTTCTTATCATTCCCATCCTCCAAGGACTAGTCTGGATAATCTTACTTCTATTACCTCTGATGACTGAGCATGGTTACCTGTGTTTTACTTGTCTTATTTGTATTTTGGTGCTTTTGGCCTCCTAAGTTATGGATCGTGTCTCTAGTTGTACTATTTTCTCTATGTAAAGTGTTGTTAGCGATAGTTAACAAACCCAGTCGGGGTGAGACTACCTGCATTTGTCATAGATGTATTCTTTTTGATGAATAATAGAACCTTGACTATATATATATATATATATTAATATATATATAAGAGGAGAGAGAGAGAGAAGAGAGAGAGAGAGAGAGAGAGGGAGAGAGAGTAGGGATAAATTAAGATCAATTTTACCATATAAATTAAAATAATAATTTTGTAACAATATTTAAATTTCATTAATAAACACATAAAACCTTGATACTTACAATATAACAAGATTTTCAACCATGGATATTCATCTTCCCTTTACCATGGATATTATTAACTTGTAAATAGGCTTGTTACAACACCACAGTTCATCAATCCTACCTACCCAAAAAACATCTCTCATTTCACAATCAAAATATTTTTTAAATTTAATTTTATTACATTTTTGCACAGAGAGACAATCTTTGGTTAGTATGGAATAGATGTTATAATGTCATATTACGTTATGTTATTTAAACATTTTGACTAGATCAAATAACATAAAAATAAAAAATAAATTATTAATTAAACTTTGAGTCAGCCCAGTCACATAGAAAATAAATAAATTTAAAAAATAAAATAAGTAAAAAAAATAATTATTAATAATTAAACTAGCTTAGATCTATCTTAATTCTAAATCTATTAAAGCTTCGAGAGGGATCAAATCTCTTGAGGTGCAAACTTTTCCTCAAGTTTTGCACTCAAAAAAGAGTTTTACAACTCAAGGGATTTGATCCCTCTTAGAGCTTGATAGATCCGAAGTTAAAATGGATCTAGACTAGATTCTAATAGGTTATGATATTTTTTTGGTTATAGCAAGAAATTGAAAGTATGTATATGACAAATAGTATTGCACTATTTTAATTAATTAAATTTTGAAATATATATGTGTGTGTGTGTGGAGGCACTCTTTAGCTTAGTATGGAAGAGATGTTATGTTATGTTAATATTTTGACTCAGTGAAATTACATAAAAATAATTTTTAATTAAATTTAAAAAATAAAATAAAAAATTATCAATTAAAGTATTTTGACTCTGTCAACTTACATAAAAAATAAATTAAATTAAAAAATAAAAAATAAAAAATATTAATTATTAATAGTTAAACTAGCCTAAATCCATCTTATCTTGGAATCTATCAAGCATCGAGAGGGACCAAATCTCTCAAGGTGCAAACATTTCCTCAAGTTTTGCACTCAAAAAACAGATTTCCACCTTGAGAGATTTGATCATTTTATGCGCTTGATAAATCGAGATTATGGATTTTAACATGGATCTAGGATGGCTTATAATGTATAATATATAATATTTTTGGGGGAGGCAGGAACGAGAGGGGTGATATTATGCCCTGATAAACAAAGTGGAATCCAATTTGCTTGGGGATTAAGGGTTGCCTCTAATATTCAAGCCAAATATATGGTGTTGTGGAAGGGCCTAGAGTTAGCTAAGACAAGGACTATCAAAAATCTCATGGTTTATGGGTATTCCATGTTGGTGATATGTCAAATAAAGAATGCTCAAAGCTCTTCCTCTTTTCATTCCTTTTCCATTCTACAAAGGATTGGTCTCCTTTTAAAAAAAACTGAAGACATTGAATTTCTCAATATCTATCGACATTAAAACACAAAAAAGAATGGTTTCTTTACCTCGGGACAAATTGATTTAAATCATGGAGAAATATATTTTCATCCAATTCCATGAACAAGTATCAAGTTGTTAGTGGGGCATCAATGGTTGTTCTCATCACAAACACCAAGGGAGGAGGCCACTAGGTGGACGTAAAATTGGTGTTGTATCGGCAACAAGTTGAGCTAGCTTTGACAAAGTTGCAAGAGGAGATTCTATACTTGAGCGCAAGGACTGCAAGACTGGAAAGTTAGGATGTGGAAGGACTCTTACTTTGCAATGCAGACTAGAATGTGATTTCTGAAAGAAAGAAAGCCAAGATTTCCTTGAGTGCCGAACAAGTTGATTAATTTCTATGTCAATGTTTGAATATCCTTGGTCTCCTACAAATTTTGCACTAATATATGTAGTGTAAATATGTCAAGATTTTAGGGGTTTTCTATCAGTATTATAGGCAATATGTTTTTAGCACAATAGTCAAGTGTCACTAGATGGAAAGCAATCCCACTTCTGGGCTTTTTGAGTATTGTGGAATAATGGTCCATATTACAAAGGTAAAGAGACTGGCCCTACAACCAATTTTTTTTTTTTGGCTAATATCAAATATCTGTTATTTTCATATAAATAATAATATATATATATAATATTATATGATTATTTATTTAAAATAATTGTAAGTTGTTGCAATAGTTTCAGTCAATCTGACCGAAGTCATGGATTCCTCAGAAATTCTCATTCTGGTTTAAAAAAAAGAAACATATTGATGTTATTACTATCATTGAAATAAATTTTATTTAGAATAATGAATTCTTATATCATATTAAAAAAATAATTATAATAATTATTGTGATTGTCATTATTTATTTCTTTGCATCAATGATATTTCAATTTGAAATAAGTGCAAATTTTTCGATAAATAAGCATGTGATATTATTATTGAAATAAAGTTGATTTAAAATTATGTGTTTCTATTATTAATATTTTAAATTTTTTTTACTATTTTCTTAGTGGAGGCTTTTGTGAGAAGATAAATTTTGTTGTTGTATTTCTGGAATACTCACATTGAAGTTTTTATGGTCAACCTTTCGAGCCATAAGTGTGGCTCATCCTTAGGATAGAGATATGAGTTATGATTCATAGGTGAGAGATGCAGGGAGAAGAGACTTTGGGTTAGTCGAATGTTATGAAAGAAAAAAAAAATAAGGGAGATAAACAATAATCTAACAAACACAACAATTAATAAGAGTATAAATGAAAGGAGGAAAGTAAAAAAAACTAAAATTAAAAATAAAAAAGTCTTAAATGCTAAGGAAAATATATATATCTTTGTTTGTCATTCAAAACGGATTCTATTATCTGGTCAAAATATTACATAGGATTTGCAAAATAACATTTTTGTCCCGGCTTCACTCTGACAATATTTCTTACCCAGAAGAGATAAAAAAAAAAAAATAGTGACAAAAATACCAAAAATCATCGTTGGTCCATAACCCAAAAGCACATACGCTCCAGAAAATAGCAAGAATACATAAAAACCAACCAACATCATACATTTCAAGGAGGAGTTGGGTCCTACCTAACATTTAAGGGGTCTGAGAGTCTCATTCCCTCATATGCATGGTGTTCTAGGTGGTCGATTCTTCCCTCGATTCGATCTAGCCTGTCCACCGTGCATCTTTGGCTCCACCGGATTGAGTCCATCCTATCTAGCATCACCCACTGATTGTTTTGGATGTCATTCAAGAAAGTGATCAGTTCATTTATGTCATCGTGTCACTGCTATCTAAATTCTACTAGAAGTGTTGTGATACTCTGGAGCTAGCCAACAATAGATTCCAAAGAGGGTGGAGCCAGAACTGGTCTGGGCACTGATCCAAATTCTTACACCACTTCACCATCTGACGCACCATCTGCTCCCCTTGCCTAGATATGCACCCCCCTTGCCTGCTTGCACCGGTACGTCCCCATGGAGTGCCGCAATGCGTTAGGCATGGACCCTCTGGTGATGCATATTGAACTCTATGACAAACCACCAGGACAAATCCCAAGTCCTAGCTTAGAAACCCTAGACGAACATGGCACCTTTCTTGCATAATTGAGTAAGAGTCACCTCCCTCAGGATCACCAAAAAATAACTCCACACTGTAGACAAGGCTTCAACAAAAGGCCAATGTTTCCCACAGAGACCCAATCTATCTCCCCACTCCCCCAAAGATGAAAATGAATAAACGGGAAATATCCTAAGGCTATAACCACAATCATCTCTCCACCCGACAACACTGGCAGACTTTGCCAAAACAACCCAAGCCAAACATAACGTAATTTCCCCTATGGGCAAGACTTCAAGGTACTTCAACTAAAAATCCCAACTACAATAGATAGGCACTACACCAAACCTAGTAAAGGTGATGCCAAGCCATGGGGAAGGGGGCAAGAAAACGAACCTTGTCGGGCCTTCAATTGAGAGCTTCTAAGTGTGAAACTCCTACGTGTTGTTTTTTGTAGCTTGGGAGGTACTCCAAGCCTTGTGGATTGTGGGTTTGGAGGAAGGAGCTCCACAAGTGACCTTGAGGACTTGAAACCCAAGCTTAGGGTTTTGAACCCATCGTTATTTGGGCCAAAACCATGAGCACATTTCGACATGTGATGAATGAGGATGATAGCTCTCGTCGAGAAAAATCTGATGCAACTAAGATAATCTGATTCTGAGTTGTAGAAATGGATTTATGAATATTTGAATTTAATATATGTGGTTGTGGATTAATTTGGGAGAAAAGAGCAGGTCATCTTATGTCCAAACTATACTCGTTGACACCACATGTAGCCCTCACGTTTGTGTATAAATATGAAGTGAGTGAGGATCATTTGAACATCATCTAAAAGTGTGTTTATCTCTTGGGAAAATATAGTAGTGGCCCGGTAGCAACTATGGTTGAGTAACGGTAGCTGAGTGATGACCGAGTAGCAGCAACGATCGAGTAACAGTAGTTGAGTGAAGACCAAGCAGTAGCAGCAGTGATTGAGTAACAATAGTTAAGCGACGGTCGAGTAGTAGCAACAGAAGCGATCAAGTAGAGTAGCAGAAGCAATCGAGTAGTGCAGCAGTTGAGCAACGACCGATTAGCAGCAGTGGTCGAGTAGCAACAACGGTCGAATAGCAGCAGTGGTCAAGTAGCAACAACGGTCTAGTAGCAGTAGCAGTCGAGTAACAACAATTGAGTGACAGTCGAGTAACAACAGTGGCCGAGTAAAGGCAGCTAAGCTATGATCGAGTAACAACAGCTGAGAAATAGGTATGCAAAGGAATTCATCAACCCTTAAGGACTTGGAGAGGTATGTCTTTTGATAGAGTTGATTGCTAGTTGGATGGGTGTCCAAGGGTTGGAAAATTGATTGAGTTTGTTGGTAGCCAAGAGGAGGGTTTCCTGAGTGTGAGGATGCCCTAGCCAAAGGTAGATGCTACAGCAAGGATTGGTCTGTCATTGGATTTTGGATGGAAGTATGAGAGTGGACCAAGTGTGGATGTGGATTGGGCATTTATGGTCTGTTGGAGGACAATGTGATTGCAATCACATTTTTTCATGTATTTCTCATTTTTCGTGTAGCAGGGTCCATTAAAAGTATGCAACATGGGTACTCCTTGGATAAGGAATCAAACTTTACATCCAATGATTATTTCCACTCTAAATTTGAGTAAACCCATAGGGAGATAAGTTGAAAATACGAGTTTAAAAAATAGTTTTATTATTTTTTCCCTCTAAAATTTGATGATGTAATCTAATCTTATTTTATTATTTCCACTATTATTTTATAATTTCCTTAGGAGGCCCATTTTATACCTCAAAATTCCCCTAATGGATTTAGTGGCCAGATGGACTTGGAGCATTGATAGAGGAAAGAGTTGCAGATCGAGAGCCAAAGGACCATGAAGGTACATGGTACGATCGAGAGGAGTTGAGAGAGCATGCGACAACGAGATGGTCATAGTATCTTGTTGAGGGTCGATTGGTTGTGGATGTACTGATACCAAGCCCCAGTTTGTATTCTTGTACTAGTATATGTATGAGGGCCATTATCCCTGGTATGGGAGCCCTAGACTCGTTGGACATGTGATAAACCAATGCTCCTTGTGTGTTTCATGGCATGGAATAACTGCCTCTCATGGATCCTTATATTTGGCGATGCAATCGTTGACTAATACCTATGGATTTTGGTTTAACGATAATCGTGATTCCCACCAAGTGGTATCAGAGCGTAGCTCACAAGTTCAATACACACCCAACTTGCATTAGGGGGGAGATTGTTGGACATTGGATAAATCAACGCTCCCCATGTGTTTCGTGACTTGGACTAACCGCCTCTTATGAATCCTTATCTCTAGCGATGTGATCGTTACCGAACACCTGCGGGTTTTGGTTTAACAATAATCGTGATTCCCAACAAGACTATTATATTATATGTTGATTAATATAACGAAGTTGGTTTGAAATTTGTAAAAAGTTGTCTATATTTTGTGCATATGTGATTCACTGCTGTTTATATTCCACTATGCAAAGTAGTTATGTTGATATTCTTGGTTTGGTAGCATCATAGATTCTAAGATGCTATCCTAGACCCAAGATTGCGGAAATTCAACATGGTATAAGAGGATATCTTAGCTACCTTGAGGGACAGTGAACCAGAGTGTGCATAGCGAAGCCACTCAGAAGGAGTTGTGGGTGTCTAGATCATGGAGCAGAGGGTTTAATTGAAGACATGGAGATGTGGTCTCCATAGAATACATGGTGAGATGGGATGGGAGTTCTGGTGGATTGGTAGTGGAGCTAGTGCACTTCAGTATGTTGTGTGGAGGTTTGCAAATCGTGGACTTTCTATGTCTTATCATGGTTGGTTGGGAAAACTCAAGGGTTTCTTTGGCTTGGACGATGTCAGGTTGATCGAAATAGATTCATGTGATGGACTTCATATTGGTAGGCTAGAGTCTTCATCGGATTGTGATGTTGCATATTCAATATTGGATGGATTTGCATGAGTGGTATTTCATCCAGGAGGATGAGTGCTTGTAGTACTGAGCCAATGGAGATCATGTCGGCTCATAGGGAGTCTAGCCTCAGAGGGAGCATCCCTATGGAGGTTTTGGATATTCAGGTTCAGATGTGATGAGGAAAAAGCACTACCAAGATTTCCAGGTTCATTCTACAAGTATGTTGTAATGATGGATGCCAGATGGGCTAGTGTCATCGTTGATGATGATGGTTACTTCCTAGTCTTGGAAGTACCTCCCTCGCTAAGAGGGTGTGTTGATTTTTGTATCTTGGGAGGAACTCCAAGCCTTGTGGATCGTGGGTTTGGAGGAAGGAGCTCCACAAGTGGCCTTGTGGGCTTGAAACCCAAGCTTGGGGTTTTGCACCCATCGTGATTTGGACCAAAACCATGAACACATTTCGACATGTGATGGATGAGGATGATATCTCTCATTGAGACAAATCCGATGCAACTAAGATCATCTGATTTCGAGTTGTAAAAATGGAGTTATTAATTTTGAAAGTTAATATATGTGGTTGTGGATTAATTTGGGAGAAAAGAGTAGGACGACTTGTGTCCAAATTAGACTCATTGACACCACATGTAGCCCTCATGTTTTTGTATAAATATGAGGTGAGTGAGCATCATTTGAACATCTTCCAAAAGTGTGTTTATCTCTTGGGAAAATATAGCAGCGGCTGAGTAGCAGCAATGGCCAAGTAGAGACAGTTAAGCAACAACCAAGTAGCAGCAGTGGCCGAGTAGTAGCAGCAGTCAAGTAATAGAAACTGAGCGACAGACGAGTAGCAACAATGGCCGAGTAAGAGCAATGACCAAGTAACAGCAACAATCGAGTAACAACAGTTGAGTGACAGTGAAGTAGCAGCAGTGATCGAGTAACAACAGCTGAGCAACGACCAAGTAGCAGTAGAGGCAGAGTAAAGACAGTTGAGCGATGACCGAGTAGCAGTTGAGCGAAGGTCAAGTAATAACAGTTGAGCGATAGTCGAGTAATAGCAGCTGAGTGATGGTTGAGTAGCAACAACGACTGAGTAATGACAATTGAGCAATGACCGAGAAGCAGTAGTTGAGCAACAACCATGCAAAGGAAGTCATCAGCACTTAAGAACTTACAAAGGTATGTGTTTTTATAGAGTTGATTACTAGTTAGATGGGTGTCCAAGGGTTGGAAAATTGATGGAGACTGTTGGCAGCCAGTAGGATGGTTTCCTAGGTGTGAGGATGTGCTATCCAAAGGCAAATGCTGCAACGAGGATTGGTCTCTCGTGGTCTGTTGGAGGGCAGCATGAAAGTGGACCAATTTTGGATGTGAATTAGGAATTTATGGTCTGCTAGAGGATAGCGTGATAGTGCCCAAGTTGGATCCCGGTGTGCAACACATTGATGGACAAAAGTAGTTGCTAGAGTGGCAGTTATTGGAGCTCAAGGGTCTGATCAACTAGGAGGAGTTCATGGATCCCTAGACTTGTGTGTGGAGAAGGACTTCTATAGCAGATGATGGGAAGTCCTCCTATCCCATGTTCACTGTGGGAGATGTACATATTGCAGTGATAGGTGGAAGCCCTCCATGCCCTATGTTGGTCTTCAACGGAGCAGCGCAAGAAGACCATAGTGGGTTGAATTCCCCAAGTAGCTGAGGAGTAGTAGTGGGCAGATTGAGATTTGTTCACAAGTGGAGCTATGATCAACTCGACAAGAGTCTCGATCTGTTGTTCCCTTGATGGACTAAGGCATAACTAGTGAGTAGATTGATAGATGAGATCAGTGGCTAGATTGACTTGGAGCATTGATAGAGGCAGGAGTTGCAAATCAGGAGTCGAAGGACTGGGCAAGTACAGGGTACGACCGAGAGGAGTTGAGAGAGCATGTGACAACCAGATGGTCAGAGTATCTTATTGAGGACAAATTGGCTTCCAATGCACTGATACCAAAAGCCCCAGTTTGTATTCTTGTACTAGTGGATGTATGAGGGCCATTATCTCGGGTACGGGAGCCCTAGAATTTTGTATTATATGTTGATTAATATAATGAAGTTAGGTTGAAAATTGTAAAAAGGTGTCTATATTATGTGCATATGTGACTTACTGTTGTTTATATTCCGCTGTGAAAAGTAGTTATGTTGAGATTCCTGGTTTGGTAGCATCAAAGCTTCTAAGATTCTATCCTAGACCCAAGATCGTGGAAATTCAACACTCCGCAGTTGAGCAGCACCCTGACCTCTCACAACATCCCTCTGCCTGCCAGACTCTCGTGAAATCGTCACTACACCACTCACTAGGATCCCACATTGAGCTCTTCAACCCCTTGAACACAAACAATTCACCCTCCTTGTAGCCCACATTATCAACACTGTGTGAAACCGTTGAGAGAAGGGGCACACGTAAGTAGACGGCCTGTGCATACTCCGCTGCAATTCCACCATCCTCCAACTCTCCCATAACCAACAAGATACATTGCCAAAGAATAACCTTCATCCATCTTATAACGTCCTGTTGGATCTTGAACCCTCTAGACGGACGACTTTCCTTCCTCCACTTGCCTTCGTTAATTGTCATGACCTTATAGAACTTCTCTTGGGATGTGTACATCCCCGCCTCTAGTACTAATTGTGTTCGGGTCTCTCACCCCATCAGGGTAATGCTAAGGAAAAATGTAAATGAATAATACAAATAATAACAAACTTAAAACCAACTAATTTTAATTAAATAACTTAAAACCAAAATTATATTAAAAAAGGGAAAAAAAGTAATATAAAAAAAGGGAAAAAAGAAAAAGAAAAAGAAGTGATAATATAATTTAAGTATATATTATATCATATTATGTAAATATATATATGGATAATATATTATTTATATCATGAAAAAAGAAAATTTCATTATTAAATAATATAAAGAATAAAATAGATTTGACCAAATAATCTAAATTAAATGGTTCAAAAACAAAAATGAATATAATAAGTATTTAATACAAGGATTAAAGACAAAAAAAATTAAAATTATGAGCACTAATAGTTATATAAAATAGTATTGTATCTGTATATAAATTATGTGTGTCTTAAAAAATAGAAATTAACAATCGTAATCGTAAATATAATGATAAAATTATTTTAAAAAATATAAGAGAACAAAGGAAAATTAAAATAAAAAGCAGAAAAGGGGAAGAGAAAGGATTTAGGAGGAAGTAAAACCAAAAGAAAGGGTAGGAATCTAATTCTTGCTAATCTTCTAACCATCGTTTTTATTCGAATTTTCAGAGTGAATTTCAATTTCAATGGCTTCTCTGAACTTTCTGTGTTGATAGTGATCTATTCTAGCTAGGATCGTGAAGTCTTCAATGCAAATATGGTTCTTAGTTTTCTCAACATGTTTGGCAAGAGCAGAGAAATGAGACCGACAATGTCTAATATCAACAATATGCTCTTGAATCCTTTGCTTAACAGATCGACCTATTTCACCAATACAGGGAGCACCATATGAGCACAAAATTAAGTAGACGTCTTTCATGCTAGAAGGTTCGACAAGATCCTTGACAGAATTTAGCATACCATAAAGGGTCTTTAGAGGTTTGAAGGTGGCGGAAACTCGATTCTTTCCTAAAATGCAATAAATTCTATTAGTGGTTCCCTAAATATAGGGAATATGAATTTTGGGGATAGGACCACAAGGTCCCTTTTTGGTCTAAGACCTTGGCTTTTTTTTTGGAAAATCCTTATGCCTTGGCATTTCTTATAACCATTTTTCTCGAAAACATCCAATAGGTGGTTTTTCTCATCATTAAGGTGACTCTCATCAGAAATCATTAATGTGCGGGTGGCCAATGTGTTTAACACACCTAATTTTTGTGCAAGATGATGATGGGACTCAACATGGAGGTATTTCTCTGTGGGAGTCTTTTTACAGAACACTTGATGTGAAATGGAACCATCATCATTTTTGGGAAGAAGAACATCATGGAATGGAAGGCTACCATTACTCTCAACCTCCACAGTAAACTTGATAAAGTCAAATTTATTATTATTATTATTATTATTAAATACTACTTTAGATTCATCTTATCTCTGGATTTATCAAGTGTTGATAGGGATCAAACCTCTCGAGGTGTAAACTTTTACTCAAGAGGTTGGTTTACACCTTGAAAGATTTGATTCCTCTCAACGTAAAACCGTGGGTTGTCAAAACCTAGAGCCCAAAAATTATCGACAATAAGACACCTATGAGTTTTAAACTAGTTGACCATTTATAAAGAATACTTAAATTATATTTAAGATATATATTTTATTGTAATTTAAAATATTAAACTGAATATTAATATGTGTCTATTAAAATCAATTTAATTTTATTTCAATGTTTTTTATCAAATACTTAATAAATTTAAACTTATTATTATTATATATATATATATATATATATATATATATATTATATTTAATTTTTTGATTGAATATCTCTATTTATTTATCAAAAATTTATTCTCCTTAAAATAATTCAAATTGAATATTTACATTATTTTTATATAAAATGTGATATTGTCAAAGGATCTTAACTCGATGGTTTTGGAACAATTTGTTTCCACCAGTGTGTGGATCAGTCTTCCAAGACATTTGTAACTCGCCCATTTGGCATTTATGAAATATTTTATTTGGTGTAATAGTGGCAGTTCAATCGAAATGTTCATTCCAATTAATAATATTAATAGATGTATTATCATTGAATATTTAGAATGACGGAATATTATTTATTTGATTTATAATAAAATTAATTTTTATATTATTTAATATATTTTATAATTATTTTTATATATTTAATAATTTTAATTATTATTATTATTTTATTATATTATTATTATTTTATTATATTATTCAATTGAACAAAATGTTTACATAATAGGCAATTACAACATCTTTTCTATACTAGACTTAAGAGTAACTCTAAGCACAAAAAATAAAAAGGTAGTTGAATAAAAAGACAATTGATAAAAGGTTAAAGGAAGAAAAACAATGAATGAAATGGGGTTGCCTCACAACAGAGGAAGCATTTATTCATAGCAAATTTTTTAGTGAGATTTGAAAGTAATGATGAAATATGGTGCAATTCTCTCAACCTCGGAGGAAAACAAAACAACATCGTCATATTTAGATATGACCACATAGTTAGAAAAAGAGTCAAGACAACATAAGCCAGTTTTTTCTAGGTTTGATTTTGGAAAAACTAATCTAAGTGCTATTTGGAAATATGAAGGCTACAAGAAAATAAAGTTGATACATGTTCACAAATGCAAGATGCGGAGCTATATCAATAAACACAATTAAAAAAAAAAAAAAAATCTGAAATCTACAACATCTTTAAGTTAAAGCAAATAGAAAATGGAATTGTTATCCATTTTCTTTAATGAAAATGCAATGGTTTTGTTTAATGTTAATGTTACCCACTTATTTTAGGATATGAAAATGGTAAAATCTCACGACAAAAGACTAAAATCTACAACACCCTTAAGTTAAAACAAATAGAAAATGGAATTGCTATCCAGTTTCTTTAATGAAAATGTAATTGTTGCTTTTTAATGTTAATGTTACCCACTTATTTTATGATATGAAAATGGTTAAATATTTGCAAGTATTGAAGGCTAACTTGTTAGAATAAACTAAGAACTAAGGACTTTCGGTAGAGTGGTGGGCACGAACAATAGATTCATATGTAATTTCAATGCAGCTCATGTTTTCCCTTTTGAAGGGTTGACACTATAGAACCATTTTAAATATTTAAACCTTTTGTGTAGTGTACACATTCCATAGTTCCTTGGAAGATATGGGAAGATTGATTGTTGAAATAATTATGTAAGCCAATTGGCATGCACATGGAGGGTTGTTTCTCATTTAATTTTAATTTGATACAAGGAAATAATCCACACATGTTGAGTCAAGACCTTTCTAAACAAACAACCAACCTAGCAATAATATCCATAATAGGAATGATCAGTTTATTTTGTTCCCAATATTGCGGAAGAGAAATTTGTAACTTTTATCTATTTTCAAATAAAAATACAAAGTCCTTCAATCCATCCTGGTTAATTTTCAATTTTACATGCACTCTAATTACTTATCTTCTTGAGAAAAAGAAGATAAGTAATCATTCTAATTTTTCCACTTTCAAATGGTATTTAGGTTCCATGATTTGAAAGGGCTTCTTTTGGTTCGTCTTCTTTCCATTAATCGAACCATTTCATACAACACATAACATGCCTAAGCACCACTTTACTATTATCATCGATAACTTGTCACTTCTATTGTCACTTCTTTGTAAGTCTATATGGTAACACGTTGCTCTAATCTATTGTCACATAAGTACTGTCAACTCCTTATAAGTAATTCTTATGCATTCACAATCCACGACAACTTTCTTGGGTATAAATTTCTGTGCAATTTCCATTCTTTAACTTTCATATAATTTTTACATTCAATTTCTCAAGACTCATAATTTTTAAATAGTAAATAAACATGATATGTATCAATTCATAATAATAAGCATCAAAACATTTATTTCATTTTACAAATATTAAAAAAAGTCATAAAAATTAACTAAATTATAATTTTCTCATAAATTATTATTATTATTATTATTATATAAATAAATTAATATGTAAGTTAAATATATATATATTTAACACCCGGATGCGGGTGATTTCAATGCATATTAATGGGATATGAGATGAGGCCACGCGCAGGCAGTTGTTGGCAGGTGGCGGAGGCTGAACATCGGGCTTATATCCAAGCCGAGGTGACGGGCATTCAAGGCGATTTAATGCTGTTTCACTTCCCAGGTACGCAGACGAAGGATGAAGGCGGGATAAGCCAGAGAATTATGGAGATTGTTCTGGTGTTTTCAGGAAGAACAGAGGCGAGCAGACCCGCAGAGGAAGATGTTGTTGGTGGTTGGCATATGATCGAGGTCGATAGCAGAGGCGATTCATGGTGGTTTAGCCTGCAAAGGAAGTTGTAGCGCCCTCAGGAGAAGCCACCCTGGCCTAGCTCCTTCTTGCTGAAGGTAAGCGCTACGCACTCCCTCTCTGTCTCCATAATTGCAAGTTGTAGTCTCACACCCGATAGCAGCCCCTCCTGGGATGGTAAACCTGCTGCAGCGGCTTGGGTGCGAAACGGGTCTCCTACTGAGTTATACAAGCACGATTTGGGGAGGAATCTGGTAGTGGGTGGGCTCAGAATAGGGGTTTGCTTTCCCTCTAGCGAGAACACTGCAAATTCTCAGTCATTACGCCTTCCTTCTCTGTCGGTGAGTTGGAATATCAGGCCGCACATAGTGAATATGGCTCCCCGACTCAGAGCAACTCCAAGAAGGGGACGAAATGCGGGTCTTAGGGGAGGGACGGGAGGCAGAGGTAGGTCGACTCCTCAACGTATTTCTCCGATAGCTGTAGCTTACCCTTCCTCCCAAGTCTCTGAAGAGTCTGACTCCTCGATTAATAACTCAGTACAGACGGCTAAATTCTGCTTTAAAAGCAGGTTAAACAAACCACTAGTTACGGCTATGGTTACGATCATATTTTCAGAAGAAGAGGAAGAGCAAGTTAGCCCTGAGAATTCAGAGAAGGAACACTCTCCCACCCCTCTGGATGACTCGTCGCAGGAGGAGGATCTTATCAGTGCTTAGTCTGCTTCAACGGACCAGCCTCCCTCTCCTAGGGTCAATTCGGTTCAGCGTCAGCTGGAGGAACACAGCATTAGCCATCCTGCTGAGGGGATGGAAGGGGAGGCTCAAGGAATTGCTGGAACTCAGCACGTCTTGGCTCAGTCAGATAAGGCGAAGAAATGGCCGAATAACACCTATCCCAATCTTTTGCAGCTCAGGCTCCCCCCAGGAGTCAAGCCAACGGATGTAGAAGACAGTCTGATGGTGACGTGGGAACGTGTTTCGGACGAGGAGAAGGATCAGGGCCCTGATGAACTTGGGTAAATGGCTACACAGCGCTTGAAGCTTCCAGGCAGGCACTCTGAATTTTGGTTTCCAGTTTGTTTTTTGAATTCACACCACGGCGTTATGCAAGGCAACATCTAGTTAGCGGTCTAGGCTAGAAGTTTTGGGATGTTTGGCTAATAGCCCAGTTTTCATTATGCTATTTCTCTGTAATCTGGTTGTTAGCTCTTTTTTAATTCTTCTATAGACTCACAAGATATGTATATGGGTTGTAAGAGCAGAAGACAATATCAGTTCAGAAATGTTTTCTTGACAGAGAGAGATCCAATGCTCTCTCAGAGGTTAACTCCTCTTTGTATATATCTTTTTACTTTTTAATATTAATAGAATAGACTTTACCCAGAAAAAAAACAATATATATATATATATTAATATAACAAGAATTTTAAATCATAGAGATTCACTTACCATGGAGATTGTTATCTTTATAAATAGCTTTTGTTACAATACATGACTTATCAATACCACATACCCAAAAATCCATAACTCATTTCATATGACATTTTTATTAATAAATGAATTTAATTAAAAGGGGCATAACTATTTTTCAAATAAATCCTAATATTTGATTTGTAACTATAAGTAAGAATATTCTATAAAATTTTGTCGAGGTTAAATCCCTACCATCCACTCAGCTCCTATCATCAATTTTCTTCGAATACTCAAATACACTAACTTTTCTTTTCTAAATGAATTCAACTAGGTTGTGCGTAGGTCGAGGCCAACCCCAATAGATACATGATATGCACACCCATTTTGTGGCCAGGATTTTGCGAGGCTCACTTGATCCTAGACACTAGTGACAATTTTATCCCTAACAGGTAGCTCCCACCCTGAACCCCTCCTCATAATATTTTAACCAGTGATCTCATGGGAACTAAATCCCACACAACCCAATTGACCAATTGATTTGCACCTCAAATGCCCTATGCCTAGGCATTTTGTAATCTACATATTGTTCTATCATGAAAGCACCTCTACAACCATGGACTATACCAGTAAAAGCATCCTTACTTCAAAGACAAACTTTGTTCCTTCTCTTTCCTCATTATCTTAACTCTTATTGGTTATCAAAGAGCTCTCTCTTCCCTTTGAAGAGTCACTCCCACAACATCGAATTCCCCTTTTCTACCCTCAAAGCATATTGATATGCTTCACCCATGGAATCCTCCTTCGCAAGGATGCTCTAATATTGAGTTTGGAACCTTAGACCATATTGCATTGTTTTTACAACTCATCAATTTGCAAACTATTCGAATTTCGATTTCAGAAATGGTTTAATATGTTCATGTACAAACATCTCATTTTTCTTTATGCTTCTTCTTTTTTTAATTAGTCTATAATTGGGAACTTTTATATTAATAAAAGTCAGAACATACCTTGCATTGAAGATACGACAAGAGTTTGGTTTTAAAAACTATCTAATAAAAACCAAAATGGAAATATTAATTTCCCATATATGACTACACCCATCTAAATTATTATGCAAAACATCCCATTATTTCTTGACTGTATAGATTATATAAAAAAGACTCAATGTCCTATTAACTTTAACTAACAAAAAGCATGGTGGCTAGCGAGTTCTTCTATTGTTGCATTCTCAAGATTAAATTATAGCTTGATGATTTTATTTTCTTCTACCCACTAATGAATTATTTCCTCTTCCTTTCAGCATTCACAATTGGAGTTCACCAATTGTACCTAGTTGGATGCTCTAGAGTGCTCACCCTTGGTCAAATTGGTGACCATGTCCTTGAGCATATTGCATTAATCTTCCAGAATATAGATTTGATGCTTTGGCCAATCCAAAGTACCTATAACTATTGCATTTTGAGAGGTGACTTGATGATCAATTTCATGTATTTTAGTTGTAGCAATAAAATCTGTGTTATGTTTCCTTGGATAGGTTCCTTGTAATTCCTTAATTTGTTTCTTATCTCTTGCAACTCAATATATTCCATCAATAATATTATACAATCCAATCCCCCTTCTAGCAATAAGAATTTGAGGTTTACTTCAAACTCAAGCCTACACTTTACTAGTAAACCCCTCTAGGCCCATGGATGATTCCTATGGATTTTCCTGTGTTGTCTAGGCCCCCAAGAACCAAAGAGGAATTCACAGAGAGAATCGATAAAGAATATAGAGAGAAGTGGGATAAACCTTCCTAGGCATGATGAATAGTTGACTTTGAGGAAACCCCTAAGAAAAGAAGCACGATAAAATAGAGAGGCAAATGCTTTTACAATTCCCAATTAACCCAAAGAAAATGCAATTCAATCATGTACTTCCCAACACATACATCCAATAACATGGATATATTTAAAGAAGAGGAATTTTCCAACAATGACGGAAAAAATTCCCTATAAGTAGAGTCATATTTCCAACCAAAATTATTGGATCGACCACCATTTTCTTTTCAAAACCAGAAAGAATCCAAGTGGGAGGCTTACGAGGCTTCCACAAAAGAACTAAAATCAATGCATTAGGCAATCCACAAGAATATAATGAACTCCATGGTCTCCCATAAGCCTGAACCTCCTCATCTCCATAGTTGAGATTGGTTTGAGGCACCATTATCCTACCAAATCGAGAGAAATAATCTACCTTTTGGTTCAAATATTTGTAATCTTGCATATAAAATCATGTGAATGGGTCATCGAAATTGAGTCTCATTACTCACCTTGCTATAGACTAAGAGTTCCTTACAATGAGACTTATGACTCCTTAAATGCTTGAAAGGTGTCATGTTTTCCATTGCTAATCATTGGATGGGTTGTTTATAGAACTTACCATTGATTACAATTTACCTAAATTTACTTAATATGTTAAATACTTTATATATGCTAAAGAGTTTAAAGTTTCAAGTACATAATCTTATGGTAAGATTATGTTAAAAAAGGATTTCTAGAAATTTTGTCAATTTATTTTTTTACCTTATAATGACACAAATATAATGGTTAGACAATGATATATGGAGATTGATCATTAGAGGTAAATATTTGTTTTTTTGGGTTGTTGAGAGTTGCTAATTTGTATGTATGTAAGTAATAGTAGTTTACGTTTTTATAATTATTTTAGGAAGAGGAATAGGTATTTTAGGGAGAGGAATAAGTTATTTGTAGAGATGGGAAAGAATTAGTCTACATACATCGCAACTAATAATTTCTAAAATGGAAAGAAGCAATTTATTTGTAGAGTTTAATAACTTTTGGGATACGGATATGGAGTAATGTTGTAAATATTATGACAATATATTGTGATGTCTTTTGATTGAAAATAATATTGCAATACTTTCCAACGTCAATAATATGCAATATCTGAACATTGATTTTTTCAAAAAACATAGGAATCTAATGACAAATCTCACTAACACCATGAAAAGACCTATTTATAACTTGATCATTTGATTGATTGATATATTTTATCTCATTTTATAAACACAATGAAGGGGTTTGAGAGCAAAGGAGATATCCATCATTTCTCTCAGAGTTAATGACTAGAAAGAGAGTGTCTTCATTTGCCATCAATAGTCTATTGTGTAGTAGGGATTAATTCCTATTTAGTGGTTTCTGTATTTTTAGGTTTGTGTAACAATTTCCACATGTTTTTTTGTTTTTTTTTTTTTTATTTTTTACAAGTTCTACAATGTTTGTTACCTTTCCCTCTTCTTTTAAATTTTGGGTGAATTGTGGGAAATTTATAGGATCTTCTTTTATTTTGGCAACATTTTTGTATTTGGATTCTTAAATGTTGAATTTCACTTTTTCCCCTAGTTCTAATCATTGCTATCTGAAAATGTTGAAAGCTTTGGACCCTATGTGGGAAGATGGTGACCCCACTGGTGGGAATAATCAACAAAATTTGAATTGCAAATTGTGTAGGTTACCTATAGAGAAGGAAGAGGATTAGTATTGATCCAATGATCAAAATTTGGCTCAAAAATGAAAGTGCCCAAAATATTTTGAAACTGGTGTCAAATCGTAGTGTTTTTCGTTCTGATTCCAACGACACTTGAATCACCTCTATCCGATGTCGTATGAAAAAGTTATAATGTTCTGAAGTTTTTGGCCAACAACAAAACTTTTGCAGGTAGACTAACTGGGGTGTTGGCTGGGTAGTCTGTATTGTTGATGTCGTGATTACTTTGGCATGCCAACTGGGCGTATGGTGGACCAACCAAAACTTACCAAGCGTCAAGTTCATACAGGTGTGAGTTGGTTGCATTTGATTGGTTGAAGTGTTAATTGGGTAGCCCAATGGGAAGCCACCACGTGGCCCAACCAGAGGCCGCCATGTGGCGCTTCGTTATTGGCTAAAAAAAAAATTATGGGCTCGGAGGCCTCAATGAGGATCAAATGGGAACCACTTGCTATACACAAAATTCGAGCCTTATTGTCTCGCCTATGGGTTGTTTCTTAACTCATATGTTTTCGACTTATATCTGAAGTCATATTATTGGCGCGTTGGGAGGAGGGGCAGGGCGGTGAGCCCTGGCCACTGGTCATATCACTCCCCATTAAACCTCGCGGCAGACTTAGGTGGAGGGACGGGGACCAGCCCCAGCCCTAGGTCATGACCACCTCCACAAGACCATGGCAAACAGCGAAGGAAGAAAGCCGACAGGGACTAGCCCCTAGTCACGGTGAATGCCATATGCCCATGGCAAGGGCTTGGCAGAGAGGGTAGGGCTGTAAGCCCTAGCCCGTGGTTGCATCGATTTCATATGACCCTATATGGAACCAGAAGGGAGATACCAGACCAGGGCAAGGATTCAACCCCAGCCCCTGGTGCTATGGCGCACCATATGACTTGGTGTGGAGCCGGGTCCAACGGGGGCACAATTTAAGGATTGGTCGCCGGCCACATTGACTGCATGTAACCTCCTGCCACATCACCCTACATATGACCACCAGACCAATGAAAAGGTTGTCAAATTCAGCGGCGGCAGACCGTTTGCCCTAGCCTTGACCTTATGGCATACCATGTGGCCCTAGTTTTTACGCACAAGGCTTATTGGGAAAATTAATGAGGCGGAAAAATCACAGATGGCAGGTGAAATTGTTGCCTCCCAAACTGTTTAAAGGACGAAAATGTCGTGCAGTTAGCAGGTTCAGCCAAATTGAAAGACGGATAGTAGAGCTAGGCTTGGAGAGCCATAACTTGCTCATTTATCAACCTTTTTGAGCCCAAGAAGAGCCCAGATAGAGGTTCTTGCGCATTCTAAATCCATTAGAAACCTCTGTTTACTGATTGGAGCACTTTAGGAAGGAATTTTTGTAGGTTTGAGCCTTTGGGTTCCAAGGATAATCAGTGGTTTGAAGCAGTTTTGAAGGCTTTTTTAGCATGGAGAGGACCTTGTAGGGGTTTTCCAACCTTCATATTTTATCAATGGCATTTGTGACTTCTATGGTGCAACTCTTGTTTTTATTTTCTCTTTATTTGTTTTGAGGAAATATCTTTTTAGTACTTCAATGTGGAGTTGTTGTACATGTTATGCTCAATTTTAAGGTGGAGTACAGGGTCTTGATGTGAGAGACCTTTTCATG
Source organism: Pinus taeda (assembly GCA_000404065.3). Taxonomy (NCBI): domain Eukaryota; kingdom Viridiplantae; phylum Streptophyta; class Pinopsida; order Pinales; family Pinaceae; genus Pinus; species Pinus taeda. The sequence goes on along the minus strand of APFE030116326.1, from coordinate 121,573 downwards.
TTGATTGTTTTATGACTGACTGTAGGTGGTCATACTTTCTAGAGTGAGATTTCTTTACAAGAGAATGTTTCCTTAAAGGGGAAACAAGCCACTCATTTTTTTTACTTGCAAAGCATCATAGGACAGCTAGTTTTTAGGAAGGAGAAGTTCTCCTCCAATTTTAGATCATTTGGTATCACATCCAAGTTCTGACCATGTTGTAGGTATGGGCAAGAAGTTGAAGCGGGAAAGACTCCAAGAGTTAGATGAGATTAACTTGTCTCTTCGAATGGAGAATTTTGAGTTGAGGAGATCGCTTGCAGTTGCTAAGGAGGAGAAGAGGCACATGTGCCTTCAGTTGCAGTATGTGTTGGAGGAACGTGTCGGTGAGAGTTCCAGTCCCGAAGCAGCAAATAATTCCTCCAAGATGAAGCCAATTTGTGGGCATGGTCCAAACAAATGATATGGACCTTATGTGGAGAATGATGCTTGTGATTTTTTCCAGCATCTAAAAGATCCTACTTATGTTCTTGTTGGTAAAAGTGGTGGCTTGAGTCATCTTCAAATTCATCATCGGCATCTGAAACATAAAATATGGGTGGAAAATCCAAGGAGGTAATCAGCATCTCTAGTTCCACTCCTTCGGTTTATGTTGATAACACATATTTTGCAGCCTTTGAAAAGCATACTAAAGGCATTGGTATGAATTTATCAACTTAGATGGGTTATGAAGGAGGGGGGCTCAGAATCAATGGCCAAGGTCTCACTAATCCTATCTAGGTGAAGGAGCGACCAAGATATGAAGGATTGGGTTATGGTCATGGAGAATTTGGAGAGTGTTCTAAACTTTTTGAGGCAAAGAAATCATCAAATGATGATATGTCACACCAATATGGTAGTGATAATGGAAATTTGTCTCCCAAGCGAGATGAATATTTCGAAGGACTTTGCATGTCATCGTCCAGTCCTGATCATCAAAGTTACAACCCAAGGGACATGTATAAGTCTCATGGGAATTTTAAAAATGTTGGTAATTTTGATTATTTATGGGACATGTATCCTTGTTGTGGCTGACTAAGAGAAACAAAAAGTGATGGTCAGGAGAATGGACCAAATTTTTGGAATAAATCATGAAGAACCTCCCTTAATTTTGAAGACTTCCTTGTCAATGGGCAAGCGAAAGTATTTTTGTACCCATTGTAACATGAATGGGCATGGGATTAAAAGGTGTTGGAAAATTCATCTGGAACTTCACCCCAAGAAGGACAAAGAGGTCATGAAATCCATTGCAAGGAAAGCGACAGGTGGTAAAGAGGAAACTAGTGCAGTCCCTAAGGTGGCCTTCAAAGTAGAGAAGATGCATAAAGAGAACCCATAAGCCTACGAGAGGTAAATTGTTTTGTATAGTTTTCTTGCTTTGTAAATTGTGAATAAGTCTTGTTATTCATTACCATTTTGGGTACTTTGCAAATTGAAGACAATAATAATCACTTATTTGCAACATGTATGTTTTTCTTTGTCATGTCATGTTATGTTGCCTTGTTAATGAGTCCAATTGTTGGGGGAATTTTTGGGATGAAAATTTGTATATTGTCCAATATGTCTACAGTTACATCATGTACTCACCGATACAAGTGTTTCAAGATGAATCTTGTTGTGAATGTAATCTTTGATAAAGATTGTACAGAAAATGACTATGTTTTTGTGGACGAAGCCAGATGTGTCATTGAATGAATGCAGCCAGAGTACCTTTGAGTACAAGTGCAATTTGGCAAGAATTGAGTTGATTCTAATGTCCAAGATGGAAAGTCCATTTTGTCTTCGACAAAGAGGAACTTCAAGATAGAGTTTGTTTGATCCAAGAAAGATGGTTTTGGAGAGAATGTTCAGATTCCATCCATCGAAGCTTTTGTTCCTGCATGGTTATAAGAATTGTGGCTCGATTCTTGATAGGAAGGTAAGGACTTCACGCAAAAGATAGGTGGAGTACCTTGATTGGATATCAAAGGTGCCAACTGTAAACAAAACATAAAGGATTGAGATCAATAAAGTTTATGAGCTTTTTCCTCATTTTGTTCGCTAGGAGAAGATAAAATTTTGGGGTCCAAAAGTTTCTAGTGGGGACGTATGATCTAGAAATCAAAATTTGGCTCAAAAATTAAAGTGCAAAGAATATTTTGAAACTAGTGTCAATTTGTAGTGTTCATCGTTCTTATTCCAACAACCCTTGAATTGCCTTAATCCGATGTCGTATGACAAAGTTATGATGTTTTGAAGTTTTTGGCCAAGAGAAAAAAATTTGCAGGTAGGCTGATTAGGTTATTGACCGGGAAGTCCATACTGTTGATGTCATGATGATGTCAGCATATCAACTAGGCATATGGTGGATTAACCAGAACTCTCCAAGTGTCAAGTTCATACAGGTGTGACTTGGTTCCATTTGATTGGTTGAATTTGATTGGTTGAAGTGTTGATTGGGTGGCCCAATGGGAAGCTCCCACGTGGCCCAACCAGAGGTCGTCACGTGGTCCCTTGTTATTGGCTAAAAAATTGTGTATGGGCTCAAAGGCATCGAAAGGGATCGAACAGGAGACCTGTTGTACACAAACTCCTACCCTTACCGTCTCGCTTATGGGTTATTTCTTGACCCATATATCTATGACTTATATTTGAAGTCATATTATTGGTACATTGGGAGGATCCTCGATCGTATCACTCCCCACAAAACCTAGTGGAAGACTTAGGCGGAGGAGCGTGAACTAGCCCCAGCCCCAGGTTACGACAACCTCCACAAGACCATGGCGAAGAGTGAAGGCAGAAAGTCGACGGGGACCAACCCGTGGTCACAATGAATGCCATATACCCATGGTAAGGGCTCAGAGGAGAGGATGGGCTTGTAAGCCCTGGCCCATGGTCGCATTGGGGTCATACAACCCTACTCGAAATTGGAAGAGAGATACTAGAGCAAGGCGGGGATTCAACCCCATCCCCTGGTGCCATGGTGCACCATGCAACCTGGATTGGAGCCGGGTCCGACGTGGGTTGAGTTTAAGGATTGGTCCCCAACCACATTGAATGCACCTAACTTGCACAATACGGGGAAACGAGTACGAGTTTCCGAAATAGGAAAAGGTACGAGACGTGGCCCCCCCAAATTTTGGAACGGGGGAAACGTTATATATATATACCTTATATATATATTATTTTATATATATATATATATATATATATATATATATTAGGACATTTAAGAAATATGTGCAATCATAAAGCATATATGATACATTCTAATTTATTACATTATGATAAAATTGTCAATTGTCAATGCATAAACTATAAGTCTCTAAATTTACATCACATTTATTCATGAATGATCACATAATGAAAATAGAAATATCCAAAATCAGCCACGAGAAATTTCTAATTTCTTGTCTCGTGCTTGATTGGGAGTCTCCTCCTACATAGTCGAACGACCTTAGTGCTCTTGATTAAATACAAGTTCCATACCCTAGTACCCTAGGTGCTCCTGATTATTAGGAGTCTCCCCTGCATACAGGGCTTGGTTCTCTTGATTAAATACAAGTTCCATACCCTAGTACATGACAAAATCAAATGGAAATCCTAAAAAACAGATAAGTCAACTGGATTTTGAGTGAGATCTAAAATTCTACTTTCTCCATATGAAATTAAAAGAGGGTGAAACCACTCTCAAACATCCTCAGTCATTTCATGGTATTGTTAAAAATTTAAGTAAAAGGATGGAAATGAGAGATAAAGGAGAATGTCACTTTTACTTTAAGTATTTAACATTACCATGAACTGCAAATCAACACTAGGGTCATAGGCTTGAACATTAGGTTTCCCCACTCAAAAAATAATCTTTTTTATAACTTGAGAGAGGCATCTAGAAGCATCCAAAAGATATTTTAGTCACCCAATAAAAAATTAGAAGCGAACAAAATTAAAAAAATAAAAGAAAACGCCAAGCGTTAACTAGAAACTTGTTTATGGCCGTATTGGCCACGTTTTCCCAGTGTGAAATGGGCCAGTATGGACAGAAACGAGTTTCTAGGCCATACGGTACGAGTTTCCTCGTTTCTGTTTGGTTTCCCACCGGAAATGGACCCCTAGGCAACGTTTCCTGCAACTTAGGACTGCACGTAAACTCTGGATGACGTTTGGGAGCCTAACTGGTGGGGGCAGGAAGTTAGCCTCGACCCCCGACCACATCACCCTACACGTGACCATCGACCCGACGAAAAGGGTGCCAAAGCCGATGGGTGTAGACTGTTGGCCCTAGCCCCAGCCTTATGTCGCACCATGTGGCCCTAGTTTTTGGGCACAAGGGTTATTGCGAAAATTAATGTAGCAACAAAATGCACAGATGGAGAGCAAAATTGCCATATACCAAACTATTTAAATGGCGAAAATGTTGGACAGTTAGCAGGGTCAGCCAAATTGATGGATGAATAGCAAAGTTAGGCTTGGAGAGCCATAACTTGCTCATTTCTCAACCCTTTTTAGCCCAAGAAGAGCCTAAATAAGGGTTTTTGGGCATTCTAAATCCACTGGAAACCTTTGTTTACTGATTGGAGAACTTCTAGAAGTACTTTTTGTAGGTTTGAGGCCTTGGGTGTTAGGGAAAATCAGTGGTTTGAAGCAGTTCTGAATGTTTTTCGAGCATGGAGAGGACATTCTAGGGGTTTTCCAGCCTTCATATTTTATCTGCAATGGTTGTGACTTCTATGGTGCAGCTCTTGTTTATATTTTATCTTTATTTTTTTTAGGAAATCTCTTTTTAGTACTTCAATGTGGAGTTGTTGTACATGTTATGCTCAATTTTCAGGCGGAGTATAAGGTCTTGATTTGAGAGCCATTTTCATGTTGATTGTTTTATGACTGATTGTAGGTGGTCATACTTTCTAGAGTGATATTTCTTTGCAAGAGAATGTCTCCTTGAAGGGGAAACAAGCCACTCATTTTGTTTACTTGCAAAGCATTAGAGTACGGTCATTTTTTAGGAAGGAGAAGTTCTCCTCCAATTTCAGATAAAGTATACATACATCACAACCTATAACTACTAAAATAGAAGGGAACAACATATTTGTAGGATGTAATAATTCTGGGATACAGATATAGAGTAGTGTTGCAAACATCGTGACAATATATTGTGATGTCTCGTAACTGCCAATGATATTGCAATACTTTCCAACATTAGTAATATGTAATATTTTTTTAACACTGTGATTTTTAAAGAAAACATAGCAATTTGATGGAAAATACTGCGAACAACATGGAAAGACCTGTTCATAACCTTATCAATCTCATTTTCTAAACACAACCAAGGGGTTTAAGAGCCAAGGAGGTCTATAGCATTTTTCTTTGAGCTAAAGACCAAAATGGGAGTGTTTTCATTTGCTATCAATAGTTTATTATGGAGTGGGGATTGACCCTTATTGAGTGGTTTTTATATTTCTAGGTATATGTAGAAATTTCCATGTGTTTTTTTGTTTTATATTTTGAGAATTTTGATAATTATTGCAGTTCCCATTAGTTTTACCTCGTTTTTTTTGTTTTTGGGGAATTGTTGGAAACCTATTATTCATTTAGAGTCTAGATCTAATTTTTATTTTGGCAACATTTTTGTAATTTGATCCTTGAATGTTTATTTTTGTTGAATTTTATTACAAGATGCATAGTAGAAAACTTTTATCTAAGTAATTATATTTTGATTAATGAATAAATTGATGAGGATTTTCAACTCCCTTTCTAACAAATCTATGACTTCTTCTAAGGTGGATTGTCAACATCATCATCAACAATATTGATTGTTGATGCATGTTTCTTTCTCTTCCTTTTCTTCTCAAGGCATCGGGAGGCATAGTGTCTGAAAGTATGGCAAATGAAGTACTTGACCTTTGATATATCCTTCTTCTTCTTCTCCTGGGGAATTAATGCATGGGTTGGTTGTACTAATAACCTATATAGTCCTCGCTCTCAGTCAGATAGATGAGATAATTTTGGTAACATGTCCTGCGTTTAGAAAATCCATTGTCCACCAACCAAATATCAATATTTGTAACTGAATTTGAAATAGAAGAAACAAGTACTTTCTCCTCAGCTTCCTCTGACTCTAGAATAACTTCCTTTTGAAGATTTGTAACACCATTCAACCCATCTTCCATTCTGAGACTTAGAACCATTTGGTAAGATATCTAAAAACTAGTCAAGTTGTTGAACATTTGTCTCTTAGGCTAACTTTAATGGTTGCTCTTTCAACAAATATATGATACCATGTTGAATTTTCTTACAAGATGCATAGTAGAAAACAAATTTATGATCTGATAATTACTGCGTAATGATATTCAATCAATTTATCTCATGCCATTGATATCATTGAGAAATTATACATATAAAATATCAGCAATAAAATAGTAAATGCAGTCGAGACATTAAAGATATAGAAATATAGCGATGCATAATAGAGACAATATTTTACCATGGGAAACCCAACATTGGGAGAAAACTGAACAACTTTTCTTTAGGAGAAATTATTCTTCGGCAAGGTTTACAAATCCAATTTGTCTAGAAATATGTGCTAATATTCAAGTCAAAAGTACTAATCAAACCTTTAACATTCGAGATATTCGACATGTCCTCTCCTAGATTTGTGACAAGCCCTACGACCCTCCAAGCAGGCCATACCTTAGCTCCTTTATAACCACACAAAAAAAAAAAAAAAAACTTTAAATATTTACTCCTCGACTGCAGCTTCCTTCCTCAATATTGTGGATCCTTTTGTTGTCCTCTATCAATAGAAATTTTCCTTCATTACTCTTCATTGGTGTGCTAAAAATGAAATGGCACATCATCTATATATACTAGTCAAATAGGGGTAAAATTAGCCAAGGGAAATACCCTTTCATTTGGCTAGGCCAACTTGAAGCTCCAAAATCTAAATTTTAATTTTGATATTTTCCAGGCTTACAAGAATACCTCTCGATGCTACAAAAGTCAACAATTTTCATTGTTTCCCCTAGTTCTAATCATTGCTATCTGAAAATGTTGAAACCTTCAAACCCTATGTGGGAATATGGTGATGCCATTGATGGAAATAATTTACAAAAATTGAATTGAAAATTGCATGGGATGCAATCATGGGGAGAATTGGCCAGTTGAAATACCACCTTGTAAATTTTGGAGCATGAAGTGGGAACTTACACTAATGAAACCCCATAAACCATTCACGTTTCCAATAAATAACTTCAAAATATGTGTGAAAAAAGAGATAACATGGAAATTATGAGAATTAAGCTTGTAGGAGGATTTGCAAGAATTTAGGGGGAAAGAAGTGATAGTGTTAACTCAACCTCACCTTCCACAATGCCCTCACTTACCTCATCATTTTGTTCCTAAAACCAAAGTGGCACATAATCTCCTATTGGGTTAGTGGTTAAAATAAAAGAGAGGTAAGAAGCTAAAAATCTTGTGGTAAGATGTTTTATATGGAGTGAAATTTCTTTAGCATATCCATGAACAACCAATTCTACCAGTCTATGTTTAGTGGTTGCTATTGTTTGCTCAAGGTACAAGGCCCTACCTATGACAAGTTGTGAGGGCCTATCTTTCAAAATAAAATGGTTTATTTCACTCAATTATCGGACGAGCTTAAGGAATCGTGAGAATTTGTTAGATGTGCCATGATGATAAATTTTTGGACTAATCAGAAGGGCATGATCCTTCTTAATTTCTTGGTTAATTGTCCTATGGGGGAAATGTTTACTAAATCTATTGATGCATTTACACATATTAAATATGAAAAATTATTATGTGATTTGTTAGATGGGTTCATTCAAGATATAGGTCCACAAAACGTTATCTAAGTCATAATGAATAACAAAGCCCATTATGTCATTTTTGGCAGGTTGTTTATGGTAACGTATCCAAGCTTGTTTCAAACTCCTTGTATCATGCATTGCACTGATTTTATTAAATTTCTTATTTCAATAATATTCTTGAATCATCTAGGAGCATCACAAATTTTATATATAATCATGCCCATGTGCTTTTATATGAAAATTCACAAATAACAAGGATTTGGTGCATCCTGCAATCACACATTTTGCCACTAGTTTCATATGTGGGAGGTGAAGAGAATGTTCCTTTTAGATGAATTGCACACTTTAATTTTAGCACTAAAATAGGGGGGGATATACAAGCTAGTGTTACACCAAGGGATCTTTTAGGTAGGATTTGAGGAGGTTTGTACCATTAGTAAACCTTTGATAAAGGTTCTTCAATTGGTTAATGGATACAAGCTCACAATAGGATACTTGTATGAGGCCATGGATAGGGCCAAATAATCCATCCATGCCTGTTATAAGGACAAGGTGAGCGTTGGATATGATAAATGATTATTGATACAGAAGATGAACGGTGAGTGATGAAATAATACAATCCATCACCCAGTTCATGCCAAAGGGATATACCTCAACAATACATTCTTTATCTCCTATAGTACTAGAGTTGATGCTAAGGTTATGGATGGATTCATCATGTAACACTCCAACCCACATTTACGTGTTTTTACAAGCTCTCTCAGGTAAACATGAGATGATAGTTACTATGCACAACCTGATTTACAAGATACACATGGAAAATGGGGTCCACATGTCCAGAACTAACTGCAAACATCCAATGACACATGATCACGTTGTTATCAACCTAACTTGACCCAACGTTATTACCTTTTAGTTTTGTTTCCATAAATTTAACACAACTTTCTATTTTTGGCAGTTTTTTGGGACCTAAACTTCCAAGGCCATTTTGAGGGCCTAAACGAAATTTTCACGGAAAACTAAGAGATCAGAGAAGTGCTTGAATTTTTTTTACAAATTATCTATTTGGCCTCCTCTTGGAGATCTTTGAAAGGAGGTATTAGGATAGCCAAACGGGGTTCACATGCCAAGTTACGACCTCGAGAACTTGGCGATCCAAATTATTCATTTATACAAGCACTTTGTAAGCATAGTAACTGTAGGTCATGAATGCATATTTGTACATTAATTCAATAATTTCATCAGAGAATCATCAATAAGGCTTGTTGCCTCTCTTACTAGTTGAACCAATACACATTAACCTTAACTCATGCATTCATATAAAGTAATCAAGAGCCCATCAAACCATGGAATGGATCCATAACAAGAGCACATCATATAATGAGAAATATACCATGCATGTAACCAACATCTAACCAAAATTGGACTATGAAAAACCAGTCATAAAATCATACATTAATCTAGTACTTGTGCTCGTTAATTTCAATAAGGAATAACACATAATAACATATGAAAATGCCAACTGAGTCAGGGACTTCCATGTACCACCTGACCATAGATTGGGTTGAACCAGATATTTATTTCATCTAATCACCCTCATGCCATATTCCAAGCATGAATGTGGGATCTCATGGGGTAAAGAAAAATATAACCAAACAGGGAATCCAGAGGTTAAACCACCTCCATCCTCAATCCATAGTGATCTCACCTAAACTAGTCTAGAGATCACAAAACTAACACATTCTTGGATTCCTCGTACTTTCTTCACCATACCTAGAGGAACTTTTCTATCTTGTCCACCTATCAAGGGCTTCCCATATAAATCCATCTCCACCCCCGACCCTTGGTATTTTCCCAAGACCACCTCACCTAGATCCAAAATCTTTCGGCAATCCAAAGATCAACCAAAAAGGAACCCACTACATCCTGGATATCCAGGAATGGAAAAGTCAAGGCTATGCACCACTTTCAATCCAGGAAAATCCCATGCAAATGAAAGCAAAATAACTTAATAATAGAATGCATGCACCATGCATTCAAATCCTAGGAAGGAAATCACACATTCAACCTCTTACCTGCAATGTCTTCCCATTGTAGCTGCTTTTCAACCTTCTCCTTACTCTCCCTTGCTTTCCTTTGGTTGCTTTCTTATGTCTTCCCTGTGCTAGTGTCTTCCTCTTGTTGTATTTGTTCTCCTCTTCTCTCCTCCAAGTGAATGCTAGAATGTTCAAGTCTATCCAGGAGTGTGATAGTGTGATCTAAGAGTGTATGATCCAAAGAGTAACTAAGAGATCCATAGAATGTTCCCCCTCTATTTTTATTTTCCTTTCCTTTTTCCTTCGTTTTCCATTGCATGCATATCCTTGTCTCTTCATCTTCCTTTTCTCCTTTTTTATTTTATGTCTTGAATTAATTGCCTTTTATTTCCTTTTACCAATACAAATGCCAATTTCCATAGCCAATAATTAAGTAACCACAAGTGATGCACACTTTAATGTTTTTCCCCTCCATTCATCTTGGAATACATGTCCCATGACCTTGGTCTTATTTTGCCTTTATAATGTCCTTCCAATTATATGGAAAATCAACTCGGGGTTGTTATACCTCAAGCATTCAGAGGCTGATACTAAATCTACACCAATGTGCAAAGATTTCATGACTACTAGAACATTTGGTTTTGACATGGTTGTTTAGGAAATGAAGGCCAAATTTCTAGATAAGCTTCATTTTGTTTCAAATTTTAATGTCTTTTCTTCCTTTCTTTCAAATTTCAATGTTTTTCCTTATGTTTCTCTTATTTATTGTAAATGTTTGGTGAACAATATATGGTTCAAGAGTACCCATTTTACAAAAACTTGTCGTTTGAGTGCTTACCCAAACATGTAGCTCTTCAAGATGAAAACGCATCTAAAATATATTTGAAAAACACACATCAAGAAGTGAAACATGTTAAAAGATTTCAAATTAAATATTGAACTCATTATAATTTATAATTTATACCCTATCACCCTCCAAATCGTGTGCTATAATTTATAATTGATTACCCTAATACATGTTGGAATCCCAATGCATTAATAAGATGGTCTATATCTACTACAATCTTTGTGGGTGAGGAAGTTTCACAAAACACCTAACGTTGCATCCATTTCATTCGATAGGATTGACACCACTATTGCATAGACTTGGACCCTAACTAGCTACAAGAGGAGGCATGAGAGAATTTCGTAAGGGAGAGTGTGGTAGAGGAGTAGGACGTTCCAGAGCATACACCTTTATAGGAGATGGATTTTGAAACTAAGTGGCACCACCTTCACAAAATCAAACATAGTGCGTTGGACTTAGTAGTTGGACCAATAGAGGGTGTCATAGTCTAGCATCTCCTTCTTCTTCTTCTAGAGGATGTTAGGTTCCAGTGCCAACAAGGCCTTTTGACTATGGGAAAATCCATTACGAGAGCAAACACTTTTTCCCATAAAAGGGGTAGACGGAATCACTAATTTGTCTATCCAATATGATTGTAGATTACTCATGATGATGAGGTACATTTATCATATTTTTCCATGATATTTTGAGGCTTTGGAATTAGTACTTAATGCATTAATCAGTTGACATGTGATGGTATCAATAGACATCTTATAAATCTTATATATTAGTTTTATTGTCATATTTATGTGGTAATTGTATTTATTTGATGTTACTGTTGCTTTAGATGTTTAAGAAATTGAAAATTTTGAAAATTGTTGTATTTTTTTTTTTAAGTTTCTCGATATTTTCCCTAATGTTACTGGTAAGTTGGTTTTTGAACCCTGAATTTGCCAATGCAATGTTTGCAACATTGATATAGGGTATGCATGACAACTTGTCAAAGATGAGGACATTGCAAATTATAACTGATTGTATAATATTGATTAGTTTTTCAATAAAGGAGGACGTGCCAGATTCACTAAATAATGGTGGTGGTGGTGGTGATCACCACTTGAAAGCAATTATGCACTTGATGAGTAATGACATTGTTTTAACACCTATATTGTAATAATTTTAAATAGTCATTTATAATTTATAAATTTTCCATTAATCATATTCACATTTTTTAATCATGTTATGAACTATCCATATTGAAAGGAAATTTTAGAATATATTTTGGCAAAAAAACCCTTATACTTTTAATATCAAGATTTAAGCTGTAAATCAAATTTGAATTATTTTCGTAAATTTTACATTAAATTCCCAAATGGGGTTATTGAGATGCGCTAGGTGAGAGGGCATACCACAACATTGATGCACAAAATATCATGTGATAGCACTCCAACATGATGGTGGGTCCATTTAGAACTCATAACGTTTTAGTGGTCGAGATCGAGTGGAGATCACAAGCAATAATGATGTTGGGTATGAATATCTGGAGCCATCATTGAGTTCCTTCACATCCTACCCTCCCACGAAGAATAATCAAATGTTGCAAGTGCATCCATTAGTTACAAAAGGTGGCCAAATTTTGTACAAGGCAGTTGTTAATTCTTGGTAATATGTTTTGAATTAATGTGAATTATTAACATTCATGGACTATTTTCCTTCAAATATGATAAAGCAGTAGGAGGTGGCCTCTTGGGAAACTGCATTAATCTATCTAGTGGTAAATTATCTTTCCTTTGATATTTCCTTTGCCTCTGGTTTTCTCCCTCGTCACATATTTCTGCCATTGTCAACCTTGTTTCCTATTTTCTTTTTTTTTGTGTCATTTCTTAGTTCCTTTTTTATACCATTGCAATTGGTCTTGGTTAGGTTTCCCCTGTGGTCTAGAAATATATCTCTAGTAGTTGTATTCTCCCCTTGAGTCCTTTGAATAAGTCCATCCTCAGGAAGAACACTTGTATCCAAAGCTTCTCTTTTCCTTGACTACCCTTGCCCTTCACTTCCTTCTCTTGAGGATATATTAATCTTTTGGGATGACTACAACAACCTTGGTTTTAGTTAACAATGCCTCATCAATGTGTTAGGAGAAAGTGAGGGACGACCTACTATAGAGGACGTGGAGGTTCTTGATCCCAATAGAGAGATGAATCTTCAATGTGTCTTTATCACACCCAAACTCCAGAGAATATTCAAGATGAAATAGCAAAGGCAAAACATGACATTGTGGGAGAGAGGATGTTCGATAGATACAAAAGTTGTTGGAGAGATAGCAAAGTGGGTGCTCGACATAAGGCAGACCAGAGGAAAATATAGTCAATAGATGTATATTGTAGATATCTAATAGCATATGAAACTTATGTTCAAGCAAGTATTGTTGGATCACAGCGAGGCTATGGAGGAAATCCTCCTCAAGTTAGATGAGTTACAGTTTTTCCTTAGGACTCCTGATAAATTACTTAAATGAATTGAAGACCATATCTGCCTTTCTTTGTATCTAGGATGCTTGTCATGCAAAAAGAAGGAGTTGATCATAGTGGAAATATCAGACTCTTTGAAGTCTAAATGACAGGTCAACATATCTATTGCTTGTTTAGACCTTTTGTTGGTTTTTTATTTATATGTTCAAGGGTATATCAGGCTATAAAGGCCAACAAAATAGTCTCTATATTTTTTTGCTATACTTTCGTAAACTTAATGTTTGGATGTTGAAGAAATTTTGGCTTTACCACTAGTCTAGTTTCCCAAGTGGCACATGAGGGAAAACCATAATTAGTTATAATGTGCATTTTAATGCATGAATAAAAATTAACCTCACAAAAAATAAATCGATTTTACATTAAACTTCTAAAGATGATGTGTTCTCTTTGGAAAAGAAAATATATATATATATCATTTTAAAAAACTAATCCCATGGGGTTTCCTCAAAATTCTATCTTCGTCATTTTCTTTTTTGTAACTCATCTCCTATAATATCCTTTTTCTTATTTTTTAAATTTGAGGAAACATTGGTCTTATTGAAAATTTCTTATAAGATTAGCTTTGAATTGATCTTACTACATATATTCTCAAATTTAATATTTTTATGTTCTGATTCCATATTTAATTTTAGTTAATGCTCACAAAGTGTTAATAATTGGAACACAACTAAGCACAATCAGAATTGCCATATATATATATATATATATATAAACAATATTTTACTCATTGTATTGATCTCATGATATCAAATTTAAATACATGGGTTTGAGCATTGTTAGATCTATATCTCAATGACAGTGCATCAATTTAGCATGGAAACACCTCATCAATAGATAAAGGTTACAACTCATAAGTAGGTGATCTCAAAATTTATGATTGTTTAACGACCCATAATCTAACATTCCCCCCTCCTCAATCATAAGTCTGAATAAATATATCAATAAGAAAAACATGGACTAGTTTCATGTTCAATAGGAAACCTGATCCAGATTTATGCAAGAACGAAATGAAATACATATTTAAATGGAAACACAAAGCTACAACAAAAATTGAACTTCAATTCCTTAATAACAAATATTGAAAATTGTTTACATGTAGAATGGAAATAAACTAGCTTAGACGATGATAGCTTATCTCTGAGAAGAGATGTGAGAGCTACATGCCTTCTGAACTATTATACAATGAGGTTCAGAGGACTTTTATTAATGAGAAGCAATGGAAAACCCTAAACATCCAAAAACATGACCCTAAGAGATGAAGTGCCAAAATTTTGACCCCTGTCAAGATTAGTTGGAACGCCAACTTCCTGGGGTCATAAATTGGCCATATGATCTTCGTTTGTCATGCATGGTACCTTGTTAGAAAGATCTACTAAAGACAAGAAATTATCCCAATAAACCCTTACATTTCGGCTATGGGCTTCGCACGTTTTCCAAAAAATGTCATTTAGGGCTTCAAAATGGATCCTGAAGTTTAGGACCCAAAAAAGCTACCAAAAATAGAAAGATGTGCTAGAATTAAGGAAACTGAAAGGAAACAATGTTTGGGGTCCAAATGGAATAGACAGATGACCACCAATATCCACCTAGATTTTTCCTCCCCCCAGGAAGCAATGGTCCCTATTGCATTGAGCGCCTCCATGATATGGTGAAACTTCTACTAAACCTAGTCCCTAGTGAGCCACTTACCTTGGTGCAGAAGTTGTCCATCTTTGACAACCCGATATAGTTGGATCCTCAAGTGGAAAGTGTTCTTGATCTGTGTGTCCATGATTTGATCAGTTGTGGCATGCTCCATGCAGTATGGGTTGAATCTGTTGGTGTTAGTTGTTCGACAATGTCTGACATGTCCAACAATGGTGGAAAGTATGGCAGAAGGCGGTCCACATTGAATATTGGGTGTAGGAAAAGGAATGGGGGAATTTTGAGCTCAAAATTATTGTCTCCCATAGCCTTGGTGATGGTGTAATGTATGTATCCAAGTGGTCAGAGCTTCCAATGGGCTCTGGCAAGGCATTTTTTCTACAAATGCAACCAAACATTGTCTCCCACCTAAAACTTATATGGCACCCGATGTTGATAATGTCATTGTTTGTACTTGGCATTGGATTTATCCAAGATGTCATGAACCTGTTGGAAGATGTGATGGATGCATTCAATAAATCGGATTTCTTTATTACCCTCAGAGTGTACATGTGTCAATTATGCATGTGTAGTCGCATGAGGCATGGAAACATCAATCAGACACAATGGTTCACATCCCAGACACGCTTGAAATGGGTTGCAGGATGTTGATCAATGGAGAGCTTTATTATCGTAGTGTTGCAAATTTCTATATGGAAGGCTATCATTTCATGTTCGTGGATGCTTGGATTTGTACATGCATAATATGTGCATGATCACCCTGTTGAAAACCTCTGTCTGGCCATCAATCTAAGGATGGAATGCAGTCGACTTGGTGAGATTGGTGTCCAATAATGACCATAGGATCGACCAAAATGTGCTTAGGAACCTATTATCACAATCTAATATAATTTTTTTGAAGGATCCCAAAATGTGCCCACGTTGTGATACTCTTCTTGTAGGCTGCCACTATAGCCATCCTAGAAAATTTGTCTCTATGGGAATTCAATGTAAAGTTGTTTATGTAATGTCATCCAAAGGTAAGTCATAAGATCAGAAGGGGTTTAACTCAACAAGGCCCTAACTAGTCTACTCCCTAGGAAAGTTGGTAATATGGGTCCCTTGCTGCCTTCCGATAAAAACGACCACAAATACACAATCATTACCATGCTTGGTAAAATGGAGGCCAGACAGATAGTACATGAAGATGGATTCCAAGGGTTGCCTATGAGTAGGCATAGGAGTGTTGCTTCTTGATGGTTGTCTTGGTGATGGCACACGTAGTGCAGGCTTTGATATATTTTCAAACATATTTTCACATTTTCTCCACAACAAACTGTTTTGTGACCCGACTGTAGTGTGCCTCCCAAATAATATTGGCATGCTCACTTGAAGAAACAAAAAGGTGGCCCGACTAGCATAATAATTCATCCTGGAGGTGGAAGTTTGGAATTTAATTTCCATCCACTAGCATCTGGTATGTGGTGGCAAACTATGGATTATTTTTGTATGTTTGTGGCCATCCAAAGGTCTCATAGCCACAAAATTTCATAACAGTGGTTAGTGCTACAACCAAGGGCTGATCAAGGCAATCTGCAACATGATTGGTGCTTCCCTTCCGATATTTAGTGTTCAAATGGAATTGCTACAGATATGTGGACCACTTCTAATGGAGATCGTTCTCCAACTTCCCTTATGTTTGTATAAGCTGAAGAGGTCGTTGATTTGTGTGGATGATCATCTCCTTTGGTGTAATGCAATGTTTCCATTATCGAAAAGCTTGCACGATGGAATACATCCTTTATCATAGGTGGGGTATTTCTAAATTATATAAAAAAGTTTCTCACTATGATAGGCCACCAGATGCCCTTGATGGGTGAGAACTGCACCAATAGCATAATTAGAGGCATCTATATAAATTTCAAATGGTTGTTGTGGGTCTGGTAATGTGATTACTCGTGCAAAGCAAAGGCAGTGCTTTATCTTAACGAAAACCTTATGTTGGGACTTAGACCCGAAAAACTATATTTTCACTCTGCCCTTGGTAACATGACTCGAAGGCCAAGCGATATGAGAAAATCCGAACACAAACCTCTGATAAAAATTGGAAAGGCCCAAAATTCTACAAAGATCTGTTAGAGTGGTCAGAGTTGGCCAATCCCGAATGACTTGGATCTTAGCCAGATCCACATGCACACCTTGCTAATCAATGATGTAACCTAGATATTTGATTTCACTCATGCCAAATATGCATTTCTCCATGTTGACACATAGTTTGTGTTGTCACGGGGTTTGAAGGACCTATCGAATGTGTTTCAAGTACTCTTCACAATTCTTGTTGAAGATGATGATGTCGTCTAGATATAAAACCACGAACGAGTTTCTGAAGGTCTGCAAGATGTCATCCATCAGCATCATAAAAGTTGCAAGGGCATTTTTCAACCTAAAAGGCATGATCAACCACTCATATAGGCCCTCCTTGGATTTCAACATGGTATTCCATACATATGTGGGTTCTATTTAAACCTGGTGATAGCCAAATTTCAAATCGAACTTGTTGAAATACTTGGCGTCCTTGATCTTGTCAAGAAGTTCATCAATCCGAGCGATTGGATATCTATTCCTAACAGTGATTTGATTTAGTGTCTAATAATCAATTTAGATTCTCCAGGTCCCATCCTTCTTCTGTACAAATACAATTGGGCTCCCAAAAGGTGAGAAACTTGGTCATATGTTCCCTTTTTGCAACAACTCCTGGATTTGTCACTTAATTTTTTCATTTTCCATAATAGAGTGGTGGTATATCGGCCCATTGGGTAAAGGTGCTACAGGAGTCAAATTGATTAAATGCTTGACCCAACAGTGAAAAGGCACCCATATGGCTGAGGAGAAGATGTCCCCATATTCTTCCACAACCTTATCCACTTGCTTTCACTGCATGGTGGAACCTTTCTCGAGGGATACGGATTTGGCCATGATCTTCCCCTTACTTTGAGAGTGAATCAGAAGTAATAATAAAAAATCTTGGTCTGGGAGATGAACTTATTGCATTTCTTAGTAGATATCAAAGAGATGGCAGTATGCAGGGCTTCCTTTGCTATCCTGTATAACTAACTGCCCAAAGTAATAATAACAATGCCAAGACTAGACTCATAGATAGCATGTCACTTCCACAATTATGGTTGGCCTAATAACACATCATAGACTTCAAGAGGAGCAACATCACACAATACCTCATTCGGGAATGGCTTAATGTTGTAGGGAAGGTGACACTATTGGCTGACACAAATATCTCGTCCTTAGTGGAGCCACCCGATGGTGTATGGTTGTGTGTGTGGTGTTGTTGATAGGCCCAAATGCTTAATTAACTCTGCTGAGATGAGGTTTTTCTAGCTCTTGTTGTTGACAACAAACCGCAACAGAGACCCCTTCACCCAAATCTATGAGTGGAAGAGACGCTCCCCTTATTTTGGATCTTCGGGCTCAATCCTCTATATCTTAGTGGTGGCAACAGTGGGATTTGGATCTGCATTGATAATATGCTTCCCTTTATCATTCCCCTTGTCAGATTCTTACTCAAATTCGAAAGATGCATCTGACTTTGAATCCTTCAACTCAACCAACAACAACTTCTTGGCACGACACTCATGTGTATTGTGAGACGGGATCTTGTGGAACTCACACCACTTTCCTGTGTCCTTATTTTCCTTTGTTGTGTTGTTCTTTTCTTGTGGCTTTGATGGGTTTTCCTGGGTCACCCCACTCTTTCTCTATCCTTTGTTTTGCGGTTTGGGGTTGCCTTTTCCTTGCTTCAGATTCACAAATCCAAAGTCTCGCTTCTTTTGTTTAAATTTTTACTCAATCTTGACAACATATCAGTATGTGGCACCAAGCGAGGAAATGTCTAAGAACTTTATCTTGTACTAAATGTATTTGTGTAGACAGTCACGGTACTTGAGTACCAGATGTCACTCTAAGTCCTTGATGCACAACTTTATGTGAAGGGTATGAAAAAAAAAATTGAACATCGACACATCTTAGTCCCTTCCTTGTCGCGGTGTGGTCCATTTTATTTACTTATCTTTATAGCTCCCGACAGGGTAATATTGTTCCTTGATGACATCTCAAAAAGAATTCCAAGTGGGTGTATATGAAAATAGTGAGGGTTCCTTCTTGTCCCTCTGTTTGCAGTACATTTCCCACCATTCCTTGACATGGGGGGTGGCTCGAGGAGTGAAAAAGTAATATTTTCCCTATTGGAAAAATTAGGGACCGAAAAATATACTTCTAACAGATTTAACCATTTAGCTACAACATCTACATCTTTTTGGCCTTCAAAAATAGGGTTGTCAAAATTAACTTGTACCTTGAAGGTAGTGGCGCCTCCGAGGTGGTTGTTGGATGAAGACGCTTCGCCCACTAATACCCACTGAAGGATTTGGGAAAATTTATCCATCATCTCATTCCTTTGTCACTCGAGGGCTTCTTGGAGCATAATTTTGAAAGGGTCTCTTGCTCCCTCATATTTCTTTTCTTTCACCATGGGAGGTCGTCGAGGTCAGCGAGAGCCAGTCTTGTAAGGGTTCAACCAGTTCAAGTTGTAAATCCTTACACCCCAACATCGTTGGGGTATGCACAAAAAAACTGAGAAAGAGAAGACCACTCTGATACCACTAATCTGGATTTATCCATGTGTTATAGGTTTATTTTGTCGCATTTGGTGAATACACCTACAAACTGGATCAATCCACATTTGTAAACATGTTGTCATCATCCCTACAAAATCCCTAAGCATGACCTTTCCAAAAAGTATGAGTTTATGGGATTAACTACTCAAAACCAATGTTTTTAACCCGATCACACCATGTGCCTTTAGCCACCTGCATTCAATGGTTGTTGCTCCTTTCTGTACCAACGCTTATCAGAGTTGGTTTCTTTGTTTTGCAGGTCCATTGATTCTAGAAATTCAAGAAAATTAAAAAGTCTTATGAAGCTTCCTCTTCCAAAAACTTCTAGGGGTTATTTTAACCATTTATCATGGATAAAAATCTCAAATCTTATCTAATCCTACCTTGGAGACTTCACCTCTTATCCCTTGAGCTCATCCTCCCATCATATGTGGATCTCAAGCTCATTATGGTTGTTAGGCCCCTATACTACTAGTGTAACCCCTTATTGTTATTAGTACAACCCCCTTATTGTATTCATGTACCCATGTAGTGCCCATATTGTCACTATTGTGCCCCATAGAAGCTCACTATTATTATTTGTTTGGTCCCTATAATACTAGTGATTACCCCATTACTATGGTAGTTGTACCCCTTATTAATATTGTTGTGCCCCTATTGCCCCCATATTGTTATTACTGTGTACCATAGAATCCCTCTATTGTTATTTTTGTGGCTTTATATTATTATTATTAGGTC